>QFEU01003862.1:0-17074 GCA_003316345.1 Tricholoma terreum
GATACTGAATACTCCGATGCTAGAGAGCGTCAAACGATGCACATCCAAGAGGATGCGTATTGGAGGAGACAAGCTGACAACTTTGACCGTCAGCTCTCAGAGGCAGAAGAAGAGATCCGTCGACTACAGAGGAAGGTCGACAGACTGGAGCAACAGCTTGAGGATAACTCGAGCTATGACGGAGGACACGCGAGCAAACGCCCGCGCCATCAACACTTATTTGAGTCCAGTAATGGACCCGATCGAAACGCGACACCAGCGAACTGGACGTTGTTGGTGCCCGAAGCTTGGCCCCCTACTTCATATGCCCAGACAGCGGCGACAAGGCCTTCAGCACAGCAGGATGTCGATATGACTGGGCCTGAAGAGGCAAATTATCCGCCTCTTCCACCACCCACCCCACTGATGGTAACACCATCGAATCTACCAACCATACCCCGGGGTGCCCAATGGACACCTGCTCCTCCTCCTTGACCGAATCCTCGGTCGACTAGGCAAATTATCACACCTACAAACGAGGAGGAGCTGACCGAGCTCATCCGTCGTGCCCATGAAGATAAGAACATGGGTGCTGTGCTGGCTATGAGGATATTCGCACGGGATGCACATGCGGTGGGAGCAAGTCGCTCCCCCTTGCAGTCTTTGGCACTGACCAGGTGGAGGTTGCCCAACTGGGTACCTCCTGATCAGTGATCACCATGGGCAACCACACAACCTGCTGACCCGTCCCGGATGGAAATGCCGAGACAAGACGTGCCCGTCGAGGAATGGGCACAATGGCTCTGGAGATACCCCCAGACCCTGCTATCCAAACCAGGGATCACTCATGATCCCTCAGGTATATTGTTAGCCTCAATCAGAGGCTATCTACTGATTACGGGGTGAGCGCCCCGTGGTGACGGCCACCAACGAGGAAGGGCCGTTTTCATCATGTGAGCAATTGAGCTTGCACTTACGCCAGGTCTGTACTGATGGACGCTGGCCTCGTTGGGGATTACTGTGGCCATTGGCCGCAATATGGATCAATATTCCAACCCGACGGAGAACACCTCCATCAACGATGTTGTGCGATTCTACGCAGAACAGGGTATCAGCATCGACGAAGTAGTCGATGCTCACGTATGAGCAGAGAGACAACTCCGCCACTATTCGCAGGACGACGTCGTCGCGAGGAGAGCTGAGGCTCACCATGTCCTGCAGCGTACCCGCCAGTACGCAAGTACTGAAGCTCAAGACGAGCTTCGAGTGATGGTCCCAGCGTGGTGGGAGGCTCCCACACCACCACAACCAATGGCAAGGCCAGTGGTCATCCCGCCGTCAATGGTGATGATGAATGCATCAAGGTCGAGACATGGCTCAGCCTTATCATCCTCATCGTCGAGGCCCTCGACGATGGATTACTACCCAGCGACAGAAGACCCTGTCGCCCCCTTCCCTTTGGTGGCGGGACCAGGTCCCACTGGGTTTGCTGATGGTGGATGGACGGGCCATGTCTGTCCTCCAAAGAAGAAGAAGGTGCGTAAACCCAAGATTCACGCACCCACCAAGGAAGATAGTCGATCTTCCTCCGTGCCTTCTGCTTCACGACCGAAGCGGAACCTTGCGTACTATGGTATCACATTATGCCCGACTGAAGGGGAAGTCCTCGACGACTTACCCCCAGTCCCTACCGACTCAGACGAGTCAAGCGAAGATGATTTCGCTGAAGAGGTCAATCGGACCTTCGTGGAATGTGCTGCTGCGTTAGCGAACGCCACACCTGGGGCTGCCCAGGTGTCTGTCGAGAGAGAACCGGCGGGGGCGCAGTTGGCGCCTGAGGAAAAACCGGCGTCATCTGCAGTGACACCTACGGATGCACCTATGGAGGAGTGAGAGCGGTCGCACACTCCTCTACCCGTGCTCAAACAGGCGCCAACATCGAGTGATGCCGTATATAATCGATCAAACAGACATGTCGATACTTGTCTGTTCTGTGTTCGGTCACCGACCGTATCGCAACCAGTGAGCCTTTGTGCTTGCACCCCTAGTGGTGCCCTGACCCGCATATGGACCTGTCGACACAGGTCCATCGACAGACATGTCGAACATGTCCGCCCCACGCAGCAATCTGGTGGCTGTGTGCTCGGGTCAGGTATTAAATATTTGGACCCGTCTAAGCTTCACGCTTATGGTTGCATGTGCTTATCAACATCCATTCCTTTGGCAGTGTTCCCACTGCCTCACTTTCTTTAAATTTCGTATATTTCTTTTGTTGTCGCTTGGTGTAATACCAAGCTTAAGGGGGAGAGTGTAGGGGTGCTGCCCGATATGGGCAGTATGTACTTGTTGTTTACAGAAGCTGCCGGTATATAACCGGCAGTGTTTATTTGTAGCTACAGTGTTACATGTACCTCATACACACGCTATAGAAGTCGGTCGCACTTGTACCACATGAGGTCTTAGTTCAACACCCCCCGCTTACCAGCACTACATGTTCCTAGCAATATAGTATGGGAATATAGGACATGATTAACATGTTCAGGGGCATGCATTTCACATAGACTGGGCTCAATGTACATGGTGGCTCATCGCTTGAGGCTGGAGCTTGGGTGTTGGGTAAAGAAGGGACTATAAAGCCAGGGATGCAATTAACACATTCAGGGGGATCCAGACTAGACTTGATGTACACGTAGAAAAGGTGCTAATCGCCTGAAGCCAGAGCTTGCATCCTAGTGAGGAACTACCAGGGATGCAATTAACACGTTCAGGGGGATGCGGACTAAACTTGACATACACCTAGAAAAGGTGCTAATCGCTCAAAGCTGGAGCTTGCATCCTAGTGAGGGACTACCAGGGATGCAATTAACACGTTCAGGGGGATACGGACTAGACTTGATGTATGCGTAGAAAAGGCGCTAATTGCTCAAAGGAGCTTGTGTGTTGGATGAGGGACTACCAGGGGGGTTCCAGATCTTGAACTTAGGGTAGGTGTTGTGCGGGTAGACTAATGAAACCTGCAATATATAAAGTGGGTTACAAGTCAGGAGGAAGTCCACAGCACATTAGGATGATCACAGACCGAAAGTCCCCACTTGTTCACTGCCCCACTATTCACAATCGTGCCAGGAGTGTTATTAACATCAGTGATGGTGACTCCGATGTTGCAGAGAGCATGACAGAATCAGACACAGAGCCTGAGCATTATTCACCAGAGAATCAGCTTGGCTTACCTGAGAATAGGGCATGGGTTGACCATCCTGATGTCTCGGAGGCAAGCAGTAAGCACTGGTTTGACTGCAGGCTAATTAATGGAAGCTGAAGATTCCACATAGATATCAGACAAGCCAGCCCGGTCCCTGATGGGGATGTAGATGTCAGTATCCAGCCAGCAGAATGAAAGGTATGCAAAGATACTTACTTGATAAGTTGCCATGACATATTATTGAAAATCCAGGAGAACATTGCAATCCAGATCCACATTGATGGTAGCCACTTAGTGAACCGGGTCAACATCAACATTGAATTACATTGAGTAAAGAAGCAGGCAAAAAGCAGGGTTATCAGAGAAAGAACAAGGATAGTGGGCAAAATAAGTGGCAGAAAGTAATGGGCATGTAGGATAAATTATAGAATATCTATGTTATTTTGCACTATGTAAAGACTTGATGCCTATTACCATGCACGAGTCTTCCTCACTTCCTTGCGAAGACCAGACATTAGTCCATTGTTCTGTTGCTTTTCCTCCTTTGTCTCATGGCTAACACACAGTTCATTAGGACTGAACTCCAAGCATTCCCCCGAGAGACTTTCTTGAACCATCCTCCATCCGATGGACAACAGCCACCATGATAACTGGTCAGCCATCTTTGTATTGATGGTGGATTTGATGAACATATTTGCCATGGTGATCACCCTTGATCACAACAAGCAACTCATTGTTGTGTGTCAGATTAGGGTGCTTGGGACAAACCTGTTCCAGAGGCAATAATCCTGATATCTTGTAGTGCAAGAACCGGATTGATAGCTGCCCATCCACCTGCACAATTGCAACAGCCATCTCCTTATACTTGTGTTCTCCACCAGTAACCAATACCTTCAGTTTGGTGCTGATAAGCCATGAGTCTAATAGAGGGTGAGCTGGACCTTGTTGCTGCAGGGGGCTAGGCAGAGAACAGGAATCCCCTTCAGTCTCTGGATAACAAGGAAGAGGAGTACATAATGATGGGTCCCAAGCAGGTGATGAGAGAACATAATCCGGCATGGGGGTGCTACTACCACCAGCTGGGGTTCACTGGGGTGCTCGAGACCTGGTGCAATGGCCCAGAAGAGGTTTGAAGAGTTCGCTCAATGGCTGGGCAAAATCATATAACTGGAGGCCAGAACTTGAAGCAAGTTAGTCACAATAGCCACCAACAGCAATAGAATAACATATGATGCTTCCACAATGTCATCATAGTCCAAGATCTCAGTTTTGAATGGATGGGCTGGGTTCATGTGAATGAACTGGATGGCTATTCTGAGGCCGCTTGGAGTGTCCTGCAGAGGTAAAACATCCTTGATGATTGCATGATACCCCTTCATTGGATGCTTGACCTTGCAAACTATGACTTCCGTTTTGATCCATGGTGCCCGCTCAGTGTCTGATTGATTTGATACAAATGGATGGGTTTGATACAAATGGATGGGTTTGATACAAATGGCTGGGTTGGTCTGCTAGTGCACCACTTGCTGTAGACTGTTGCCTTGTAAAAAATGAGAGTGGCGGGTCGATAACTTTGACCCAATTTATATGGACCTGGTGTTCCTGGTGAAGGCTGATTAGCGGTTGGTTGTGAAGTTCAGCTGTATACCTACCACTAGGACGTTGTGATGTACGCCGCCCCTTCCAGCAGCTGCTACGCCACCACTTATGTCTTGCTGTCCCAACCGTTCAGTGATCCGAAGTATGTTGTCGCCATTGATTTCTATCACCCATTCTTTTTCTCCGGAGGGCTCCGCTTGTCACTTTGGCAAAGTCACCAATGACAACATACTTCTTCAAATTTTACCAAGGCACATTTGCTATGCCCTCACCAGCCTCGAGATCCACTTCCACCAAATGGGGATGCATAGCTATAATAATGCCTCGCTTTCCTGAAGGCTTAATGACTACTACACATTCACCTTCAGAAAATTTCCATTCTGAAGGGCAAGGGAATGTCATGTTCATAATGACTGGGTGAGGGGCGTTTTGAAACTCATAGAATGTAGTACTAGTCATAAAGGAGGTAGGCGTTACTGAATGATGATTGAATGTTCTAACTTCCAGAGCATGCTCAAACTTGCGGCCCCAAAGATTCCACCACAAATCATCAACCCCTTGCCGGAACTGTGTGATCCTGTGGTTCACCACAATGTTCAGCGCCATCTCTACAGTAAACAGGCAAGGATCGGTGCAGGTGCCAGACTGTTTCCTTTTCCCAGATGAAGAGGAAACAGCCCTTGGAGGGAGGGGGATGCAAGGAACTAAAAGAAGGGTGACTTGACCCTGTACTTTACACTCCCCCACCTAGTCTGCACGGACTCCCAGCTGTCTGCACGGACTCCTAGCTGTCCCTGCGGATTCCTAATAAAGTCCGAGTAAAGTCTGAATAGTCTGCACGGACAGCTCGGACATCATGCAGACTGAAGAATTTGACCAAGTCCAAACATCTTGTAGCTGTAAGAAGTCCTAGTAATGTCCGAATTATCCTAGCTGGTCTGAATAAAGTCCGAGTACAGAAAGACTTAGTGAATTTTTTTCTTCAGAGTAAGAGCAAAATTTTAATGTACAGCACAGGGTTTGAACCCAGGGCATCCTGGTCAGAATTACATAAGCATGGCACAATTAACCACTGTGCCAAAGAGGCACATTATATTTCAACTATTACTACAATTTATTACTGATTAATATGCATGGCTGTTAATAAAAAAAGTTATCATTGCTCACATCGAGCAACGGCACTCCAAAATGTGCTAAGGCTGCCTCCCTGTATGGGGGGCAGCAGATACTACATGATAAAAACCCGCCATCTCGCTCTCCTAGCAAGATGGCGGGTGCGAGGTGGTAGTGACGTGGCAGCACCCGAATCACCCTGTGAGCAAGTGCTTGCAGCAGTGGGGGGGCGGGATCTGGTGTTTGTCTCCCTGTGTCATATGCACTTGCCAACCACCCCACGAGCAGCTGCTCATAGGCGTGGTGGGGTGCTCATCTTCATCATCCTTTCCCCCGCTGCCTCGCCCCCCCATCTCATCTCCACCGCCACGTTTCCCCTGCACCCTCCTCATTGTTCCATACTCTTGCACCCCGTATTCACCCTGTGAGCAGTCACTCACAGCGGTAGTGGGGGGTGCTGGTTGTTGGTGGCATTGTGCTGGTCCCCACCTGTTTCTCGTTGTCGTCATGTCGTTTCCCCTCCCCTGTCTCATTGTCGTTTCCCCCCTCCAGTCGTTGTCTGCACCCACAAACCACCCTACAAGCAGCTGCTTGTAGACGTGGTCGTGGGCACCATGTCGTCCCATTGGTTTCATGTCTTCCCCCTGGCCCCTTGCTGTGTCATCTCCACCTCATACGCACCAGCATTCCTCCCTACAAGCAGTTGCTCATAGCAGAGGGGTCTGGTGCCATGTGGGGTCATCTCGGTGCCATCATCAGAGGGTGCACCCACAAACCACCCCACGAGCAGTGGCTTGTGGGCATGGGGCGGGTGCCGTGTTGTCATCATTTCCATGGTGGTGGGTGCATCAGCGTGATGTGGCGGGTATATGAGGGCAGCAGTGCGTATCTGGTGGGTCCCCCACTAGACAGCCTCCAGGCGCCGCCATCCCCTCTTCTACTGTCGTCCTCGTTCCCTTCTTGTCCATTCCATTGTTCCCGTTTGTCTGTAACCCCACCAGGGTGTGGGGTGCACATTTCGGTGCCATGGGCCTCATTTTTCTCCTAAAAAATAAAGTAATTAGCTTGATTAGTATAATGGTCACTCACAATCCTGATCATCAATGAAGTCATCTAAAATGCAAACAGATGTTAATGGCGCACTCATAGAGAATACTAGAGTCAACTCATCAGGAAGCCCATCATCTCCATACACATCATTGTCCTCCTCGTCACCCACTTGAGCCTTGATATCAAGGAAACAGCAGACCGTACTTGGGACATTGTTCAGCATGGCTTCAGCAACATTCCTAAGTTTCCTATGAGCAGAATCAGCTTTTTATATTGTTTTATTCAAGACTTAGATTTCTTTTTGTAATTATCATTTATTGGATGTACTATATATCTATTCTATCTACAGACTAGAAAAGTTGAACTTACTCAAGGGAGGGTAATGAGGAGGATGGCGGGAGCGCCAATGTTGAAGGGTAGTGGTCAGGATGAGAGGGGAAAAGCATGTGAAAGCTGGCAACCAAATGTTGATATTGTTCAGAATATTCAATCCTTGGGAGTATCTGATTAGGGCAACCGGCTAGAGTTGGTCAGGATACCTGAGGATTGAACTTTGCAAACAATATCAACATTTGGTTGCCGGCTTTCACATGCTTTTCCCATCTCATCCCAACCACCACCAAGGCTTCAAAGCTTCAACATTGGTGCTTCCGCCATCCTCCTCTTATCCTCCCTTGAGTAAGTTTAACTTTCCTAGTTAGTCTGTAGATAGAATAGATATATAGTACATGTCAATGAATGATAATTACAAAAAAAAACCTAAGTCTTGAATAAAACAATACAAAAAGCTGATTCCACTCATAGGAAACTTAGGAACATTGCGGAAGGCACAACGAACAACATTCCATTGTTTTGCTAGTATCAAGCAAGTTGACAACAAGGAGGACAATAACAGGTGTGGAGAGCCTGATTCCAGTGAGTTGAACTTGTGTCCATTCGAGCAGAACCACTAACATCTGTTCCTCAGTCATGGCTGCTAAACATCTCTGTGCATGTCAGTGTGGCAGGCTAGTCACCCGAAAGACTGAAAAGTGGCACGAGGCAGGGCAAGGCTCTTCAATCTTAATTTCAAGTATCCTTGCACAGAACCAGTCCTTGATACAGAAGACCAGACGAAAGAAACACTCCTGCCCTTCCTTGAAGCAACAGGTCATCAGATGCCCTGCTCCTGTTCAACAAGCCCTTTTGTTAGTGAAGGATAACTCTACCGTGGGCGAGGAATTCGACAACTATACATGTAATGATCTCCCAGAAAATGTCCATGATCAAGGTTGTCCATTGCAGGCAATTCTGGAAGGAGATTTGGACTTGCAGATGGGCAAGGCAGGACCATCTTGAGTCAATGCTGACCCCCCTCAATTGTCCTTGCCGCCATTTGTACTGCCACTCAGTGGTGATGCTGATGAGTACAATTTGTCCAACTTATGCCGCTCCCACCGCATTGCCCAATGTGTTGAGAAAGTTGGCTTGCAACAGTGGTAACCATATGCAGCAGCTTATCGTTGAGGAGAGTAATGAGGAAGATGAGGTCACAGAAGAGGATCAGGTCATGCAAGAAGATGGGGTCATGGAGGATGATGATTCCATCAACAACGATGAAGATGAAGACTCCCAGGAAGGTGAAGGTGAATTTGAAATGTCAGGTGCAGAGCCGGGACAGGAAGGGGTCTTATTACAGGACCTCCTTGGCGAAAGCTTCCTGAAAGAAGCCTCACTATTAGATGTGTCCACATCAATCTGTACCTCTACTGTTATGTCTGACAGACACCCTTACAGAGGGCAATATCCTGGATGATAGTGACCTGACCCTCCTTCAGGCCTATGCCCTTAAAGTTGAGGAACGCCTCACTGACAAAGCATTCAACAAGCTTCGCTTCGCTTTCCCTCAGTCTCCAATAGACTCCCTGAAGAATACAGAGAAATGCATTCAGTTTCTCTCTGGTTTCCAGCCCATGCGCTATTACTGTTGCCCCTCCTCATGCGTCTGCTATACTGGCCCATATGAAAGCCTCAATAAATGCCCCAAATGCAACATTGACCAGTATAAAGTTGATGGGACGACACCGCAGGCAGTTTTTGAATATCTTCCCATTATTCCCCATCTCCTCGCAATGCTCACGAGTTCTTCCTATGCAAGAAAAATGCAGTACCAGTCCAAATGCAAACATGACCCAACAACAATAACTGATATTTTCTATGGCACTCAATATTGTTCACTCCTGGAGATGTTCATCACAATCAGCGATGAAGAGCTTCCAACCTGGTACTTTTCCAATCCTCATGACATTGCACTTGGGTTTTGCTTAGATGGCTTTGGTCCCTTCAAGCGCCATACCAAGACTGCATGGCCAATTATTCTATTTAATTATAACCTCCCTCCTGAAGAGCAGTTTCTCAAGCGGAACATCATTCAGATTGGAGTGATCCCTGGACCAAAGAAACCCTGCAATTTCAATTCATTTTTATGGCCCCTAGTCCAGGAACTTCTGCAGCTTGCAATTGGTGTTTCTGCTTTCAATGCGATCACCAAGACTCTCTTCCTCCTACATGCATATCTGATTATCGTCTCTGGTGACATACCTGTGGTCTCAATGATTATGCGCATGAAGGGCCACAACACAATTTTTTCCTGTTGCATGTGTACAATCAAAGGAGTCTGCATTCCATCCTTACGAGTGACGACGCACTATGTTCCTTTGTGCCGCGATGGCTTTCCAGACTCACAGGAGCTGTAGGGGTCCCTACCAGATATGGTAGGGATCATTGTTTGGTTACATTTGTACCGGAGGTTTCCGGTACATCACATATACGTTACATATGGTAACATTGGCTCTCCAGTCAATTTCGCCCTACTTAGGTATCTTGTCACTATATAACAGTGGTCTTGTGTACTTTGGGTGATAAGTACTACCTCATCTCACTACTCTGCTCTAACCCCCCCTTGGGGGCACTACACTTTTTTACACACCCACATCCAGCAAAACTGGATATATAGTGTGGAAACCCATACTCTGGTCCCAACATGGTAATTAGAAACCCACCTCGAGCTCTGAGAGCTCACATGAGAGCCAACACATTGTCGGCTCCAGATAATCCCCATCTGGGCACCTTATGGTGCCCAAAACGACAGGTGACAATGTCGTCGAACGTTGCCACATCACAAACTTGCAAGCTTCGAGTTTGCGACAAGACACCATATCGTCGATATGGTGTTCATTCCAATGAAATACTAGATAGGTACTTCTATTATAATCCAATCTATTCTACTTGGATTGTACGAGAGACAGGTACTCCAGCTTGTGAGTATGCTGTGAGTGATCTCGAGCAAGAACTTGCTCAAGAGAATGATCTCAACTACAGTTGTGTGGATAATCCACACATATTGTTCTATAATGGACAATGGATGCCTTCCAACAGTTGGGAGGCAAAGCAGGCTCGAGACGAGAGCCAAATGATACATGGTCCACGAAATAGTGGTCCAACCCCATTCAAACATTACGGGGTACATGACAATGATAATATGGATTTATATTATTGCTATGACCCAATTGGACACTATTGGGTCTACAGGGGATCAGGTAGCCCAGTTCGCGAGGCTACAAGAATGGAGATTGAGTGTGAACTTGCTCATGAGGAGGACCTCAACTATTGAGGTATACAAAACTCCAACATAATGTTCAAAAATGAACGTTGGATGCGAACTGCAAAGGCACCTGCTCAAAAGAGCAACAGAAAGGTAGAACAACATGCAAATGAGCATGTCATAAAAACGAATAAAGTTCGTAGCACTGAGATGCGCTACGACACTTCATCAGTATCTTATGAGTGGAAGCAGTCCACCATGTATGTCTATGAGAGCAGAATGGTAGATGAGGATCGGTCTGATGGCAAGTACAAGCCATCAGTAGCAAAGTCAGTCGACTCTGCTGCCCTAGCAGTAATGGGCCTACTAGCAGAAGTAGGGATGCCACCAGGAGCGGCATCTCCGGAGTACCTGCTCCAACGGCTGAAGAGTACCCTGCAAAGGGTAGAAGATCGGGCTAGGGCAGCTAACCCTAGCCAAGGCCAACCACAGTCAAAGCCGAAGAATGACATGTGTCATTCTTCTAGAGAACAGGTTGAGGCTGAGAGAGAGGTCATTAATATACAATCTGAGATGCCAGTGGCATCATCACAGATGAGCAAAGAAGCTCATGCACCTTGCGTCGACAACTCAGTAGCACAGGCTCAGTCATCGAACAGGAGTCCCTGTTTGAAGGTGGCCAAAGCTGGCCCCAGATCAAAGGAATTCTCATTGAACATGGAAGCATGTTAAAACATCACAAAGATGCATGATGAAACGGGCACTTGCCCATCAGCCAACCAATCATGGATGGCTGATCAGTCGAAAGACCTCATAGTCAAACGAGGTGGCAACAGGGCCAAGGGTACTGTTGTCAAATTCGACCTGAAAAGGACACCAAATGATGTCCAAAACATATCGAAAAATGATGAAATTCATCATTCGAACTTAGAAAGATCAATGAACAACAAAGGTTGTTGTTCATTAGCGAAAGACATTAGTAAATGTCAGGCAGCATGTACAACGCTGCCCCAAGTGGCTCAAATGAGTCACACATCTTCAATCCAATTGAAGGACAATAACGATGCATTAGCATTGTGCAATTGTCATCACGAGGGACAGATGTCCCTATCTCAGGCAAAGTATCCACCGGCATCAAAGAACGATGGAACTTGTCGTTCAAGATTGAAGGATGACAATGTTAGTCATCATCAAAATACAGCAGATAAAACTGAGGGGGAGAGAGAGAGGGAGAGGGTGTGGGACAGCACCCTGAACAGTTCACATAACGACGAAACTTGTTGTTTGAAGTCAAAGCAGAGAAACACATGTCAAGGTGACACATGTCTCGTCAAACTGCAGAATATATCTGCCTTGCCCATGGGACAAGGCAGAAGGGGAGAAGGAACGGTAGACACATGTCAGTTTGACATGCAGTCCATTGAACAATCAAACGGATCTGCCTCATCTGGTGGACAAGGCAAGGCTACCACACGAGGGAGACAAGGTGTTGACCTCGTCAAGAGGAAAGAAACGGAGAAGAACGGACAACAAGAGACGTCCATTTGCAAGTTGAAGAATGACAACGTTAGTCGTCAGAAGAGGACGGTCTTGTCACAGACTGGGAGCACAGTGAACAAAACCACATGAGAGAGGATGCCAAAAGGCATCCTGAACAGGTCAGGAAATGACGAAACCCAACATCCAAAGTTGAAGAAGAAAGACATGCATCAAGGTGACGCACGCCTTGCCGAATCACAGAACATATCTGCCTCGCCTGTGAGACGAGGCAGAGGGGGAGACTTGGGAGCAAGGCCAGCTGAATGAATCAAACGAGACGTAGACACGTATCTAAAAGATACGCGTACATTCAAGCAGCTCAAGTCTGCCTCGCCCATAGGATGAGGCAGAAAGGGAGAGAGGCCAGCCAAGCAAGATGAACGAGATGTAGATGCGTATCTGAAAGATACATGTACAGTCGAAGAACAGACGTCTGCCTCGCCTGTAGGACGAGGCAGAGGGGGAGACTCGAGAGCAGGGACAGCCAAACAAAGTGAACAAGATGTAGACACATATCTGAAAGATACACATACATTCGAGCAGCACCAGTCTGCCTCACCCATAGGACGAGGCAGAGGGGGAGAGAGGCCAGCCAAACACATCAAACGAGGTGTAGACCTCGTTAGTGGAAGGAGAATGGAGGTGTGGTCGGGAAAACCAAACCACACGCTGTTGAAAAGGAACGAGGACGTGTTGACGTCGAGTCCGAGCCTAAAAGGGTTGAACAAGAACAGAGTTCATTGCTCAACCACAGAAGATCACCAGATGCACTCAAGAGCACATCAAGATCCTCCCCACGGCCACCAAACAGCCGTATCTTCAAACCATCCGTGGCTCAAGCCTGAGCCGCATACCCGTCGATCCAAAGGGTCAAAGCTAGGCAGAGCTGGCGTAGCTGGCGGCGAACGTTCGAGTATAGACATTGACACTGGAACGAAGGTGAAACCTTTGTTAGCTTTACCTCAAGACAAGGGTAAAGGACTGTATTCACTTAGTACAGTCCCAATGGCACTGGATAAAGGAATCTGGTGTTATAATGGTAAAGAGAGAGCCGAGGTGCATAAGGCACCTTGGCCAAGACGCATGAACAATATTAAACGACATTCACAATCAACAAGACTGTTGACCACGACGCGTCAATAGTCAACGTGTGACATAAGTCATGTGCCACGCGAACGAACACAGTACACGCATAACTGGAGTTATTCCAGTGCATCTGATGACTCTACATCATCAAGTGAGTCCATTGGGGACTCACCTATGCACTATATATCACCAGCCAGTGGTGACATGAGGCCCGAGTCACCGAGCGACTCTGATCCTGACTCGGTGCAAGTCAACGAGTTAGGTTATGACTCAGATATGTTGTCAATTCATGACAACGTCATTCCTGAGGCACCTGAATCCACGGAGGTGGTGCAGTTTGCATGTATACGACAGTACATGCATTATCCAGGTGAGAACTCATCATCAGATTACGCTTCAGATAATGAAGCAAGCACATATGAGCCAGAGGGTGAGGCTCATGGGGATGGTTGGACATATGATGTCCAATGGATTGAATGCTCAGATCCAGAAAGTTGTGGATCACCGATTGAGGAGCATTGGCAGCCGTATGACATTCATATGGATGAGGATGAGTATTCGGAAGGCAATTATGTGTCCGAATATGCATATGCCTCTGAGTATAATACTCAAGAGGATGAGGAGGGACAAGCCTCCTCTTATGAAAGTGATTGTCAGGACTATCCTGATGACTGGTCCAACGAGTGACCAGTTGACTGTTCAAATTACAGTCTTTAACCTGTGGATCTTGATGATTAGATCCCTGGTTCACCCCGACAGTGTGAACTAATTGTTTGTGTTGGTGATCATGTCGATACATGATCATTAGAGTTATTGTGTTGATACATGATAACTAAGGTTGATGTGTCGATATTCATCAACTTTGATCAGTGCTACAACAGCCTGACTTGTACATTCTTGTGTATACTCCAGTATTAATGCATTAACGCGCATTCACGTCAGCCATGTCTTTGTACTTGGCCTTATCACATTCATTTTATATTAATTTCCTTATTGTCAATATCCATGGACACTCGGGCGTGTCATCATATCCATTCCTACATATCACAATTATTTATGATTATATTTTAATCTTAGATTGGCCCTGGGGACCAATCTAGAGAGGGAGAGTGTAGGGGTCCCTACCAGATATGGTAGGGATCATTGTTTGGTTACATTTGTACCGGAGGTTTCCGGTACATCACATATACGTTACATATGGTAACATTGGCTCTCCAGTCAATTTCGCCCTACTTAGGTATCTTGTCACTATATAACAGTGGTCTTGTGTACTTTGGGTGATAAGTACTACCTCATCTCACTACTCTGCTCTAACCCCCCCTTGGGGGCACTACAGGAGCAATACAACCCATCTGCGCTTCCACTACGAAATCATGCATCATTCATGGAGCAGGCAAAGGAAGTCCAGTATGCCTCAAGTAACACGGATTCTAAAAGCCTTGCAACTAAGTATGGCATCAAAGGTTTGCTGCTGCTCAGCACCTTAAGCTCCCTCTCTTTCCCCATGTCCTTCCCTTATGATTTCATGCATCTTACATGGACTAATCTCATCCCCAACCTGATTCTCTTCTGGACAGGAAAGTTCAAAGATATTCCCCATCACAACGAAGGCTATGTGTTGGCGCCAACAGTATGGGAGGCTATTGGAGAGGCCACTGTGAATGCAGGGAAAACTATTCCTGCAGCATTTGGCTCTAGAGTTCCGAATATAGCATTAGAGAAGGCACAGATGATTACTGAAACTCATTCAATCTGGACATTATACATTGCCCCTACTCTCCTCAAAGGCCAATTTGTATGTCCACAGTACTACAAGCACTTCATGGAATTAGTTTGGCTGCTAACTCTCTGCCTCAAATTCAAAATCACCCAAGATCAAGTTAATGGCCTTGAGAGAGGTTTCCAGAATTGGGTACAGAAGTACGAATGGTATATACTTCTTGTTTCCAGCAGAATACCATCTGATAGGTTAACAGTCTATATTACCAATACGATCTGCTGCACGTAGCTTGTTGTCCCCTTACTCTCCATGCACTGCTGCATGTTGCGCCGACTATCAGGGCTATGGGTCCAGTCTGGGCTTATTGGGCATTTCCAATGGAACACCATTGTGGTGACATTCTCCATAATGTCAGGAGCCGGTGGTTTCCCTATGCAAGCATCAACAAGTATGTTACCTCATGTGCACAGTTGGCGCACATAACCCTCCTTTATTGCTTGCATAAAAAACTTAGCCTCTTACCTCCTGTCGGTCATGATACAGATGTCAAGTTGCCTTTATGTAAGTCTTTGGTTATTTCAATGAACCTGCTCACTCATCGTAATGAGCTAGATCCATTGTATGTTCTTACTCCACCCAAGGGACCTATGGAAACCCTCTCCCCTCATCTGAGGACAAAGCTCGTTGCCACCCTAGCCACTCGCTTCAACAAGTCTATGCCAATTATTCAGGAGCTTATACCCCAGAATACGTGATTTTCCCAATATGGCCATGTGCACCAGCTGGAGGGTGGTGATACTATGCATGCTTGTGACTTTGTTCCACTCAGATCTGACAGTCGAGATATGTTGTTCGTCTGGGTAAGCCCCACTGAACTATCTCATGTGTATTAACTTACTTGTACTCCAGTATCAACTCGCTGTCGACAAATTCACTCATCTGCCACATAGAGCACCAGAGTTCAAGCTGCAAGATTTCTTCAGGCAAATCCTCTGCTTCGTCATTGTCAATATCCCTCACTCCCCTATACATAATATTGAGGCTGATTCTTTCATCTACGCACTCATCAATCAGGTCAAAATTTCAGAGCTGGCTACTAATTCATGTGGGATCAACTACTATGAAAACCTGGGGCCTACAGAATTCGTTGATCTCAATGAAGTAAAATGTGTAGTTGGGCGCATTAAGGACCATAGCAAGTGGTCCATTATTGACCAAAGTAAACTATTAGCACACATAGCCAAATATAATTAAATTTCTCTAGCACACATAGCCAAATACAATTAAATTTCTGTTCTGTCATGAGAGCCATCTAAATGTCACAAAATCAGTGCCTTCTAAAATATAAAAAGCTGCCTTGGGAAACACCTTTTAGAGTTGTGAAAAAACCAACACCCCACTCATCTCCTAGATGTCAGAAAATCACATACAGAAACATTCTGTCTTTTGGTTGAAATTCATACCCATTCAGATTAAAAATATCCCCTATATGTCAGAAAATCACAGGCAGAAACACCCTATCTTTTGGATGGAGTTCATACTCCTCTTTTAGATTAAAAACATCCCCTAGATGTTAGAAAATTACATACAAAAACATCCTGTCTTTCAGCTGAAGTTCACACCTCCCTGTTGGATTAAAAACATTCCCTGCATTTCATTATCTTATGAAATGAAATTTCATCCCATTGACATATGGAAATTTTGTAAAATAATACACATGAATTCCATCCCCTAAATGGCTTAAATATGTGGGATGAAAATTCATCCCAAATTCATCTATCATGAATTCAGCCATTTATGTTGGGAAATTCAGGTTTCATTCAGCACTTAAATGGTTGAAATCACTACTGTGCTAGGTGTACAGTGATTACTGATGTCAACCTGGAAGCATTGACTGTGACACTCAACCTCTCTGCTACCTCAAACATATACCCTACCTTCCACACTGCAGAAGTCAAGCCTTACAATGAAAATGACCAATCTCCCTTCCCCTCCCAAGAACTCACATGACCTGGGGCTATCATCACAGGAGACAGCATGAAGGAATACTTTGTGGAGAAAATCATTGATGCACGCAGATGCAGATGCAGCATGCAATATCTTGTGAGATGGGTAGGCTATGGCCAGGAAGAAGATCAATGGCTCCCCAGCTTGGAACTTGCAGACAACACAAGGGGGTGTCAGGATTCTAATTAAGGATATC
>QFEU01003874.1:0-11428 GCA_003316345.1 Tricholoma terreum
AGGGAAAACTCCTGGAAGGGTCAACAATCGCACCATTGATTCTGTCATCAGATAAGACACAGCTATCCCAGTTCCGTGGAGATAAGAGCGCATGGCCAGTGTACTTGACGCTGGGAAACATCAATAAAGCAACACGTCAGAAACCTAGGACCCATGCAACGGTTCTCATTGGTTATTTACCAGTGGCAAAACTTGACAATTTCATGGATGACACATGGTCAGTTGAAGGGTATCGGCTGTTCCATTACTGCATGCGAAAGTTGCTTGAGCCGCTCATCAAAGCAGGAAAGGAAGGCTTAGACGTCACCTGCGCTGATGGATACATCCGCTGCGTGTTCCCTATTCTTGCTGCGTACGTAGCAGATTTTCCAGAACAATGCCTTGTTGCATGCTGCAAGGAAAGCTACTGCCCTAAGTGTCAAGTCCGCCCTGAAGAACGAGGAATATTTGTAGACTCACTTCTATGGGATCAAGAAAAGACGAAGGTAATGCTTGACCACAAAAAGAGTGGGCGGCGTTTTGCAGCATTCAATGACCAGGGGCTCCGAGCTGTGTATGAGCCGTTCTGGGCTGATCTTCCCCATACCGACATCTTCACTTGTTTCACCCCCGATATCCTCCATCAGCTTCACAAGGGCGTTTTCAAAGACCACCTCGTGAATTGGTGTGTTGCTGTTGCGGGTGCAGAAGAGATTGATGCGCGCTTCCGCAATATGTCGGAATATCCAGGTCTTCGACACTTCAAGAAGGGGATCTCATTCATTTCGCAGTGGACTGGCCGCGAACACAAGGAGATGCAGCGAGTATTTGTGAGCCTCCTTTCTGGTGCTGTCCAACCAGCAATTATGTGAACTGCGGTTGCTGTGATTGACTTCATATATTATTCACAGCTGCAAGTACATACCTCACAGACACTTGCTGCCCTTGGAAATGCATTGAAGACCTTCCACGAGAACAAGGACGTCTTCATTCACCAAGGAATACGTGAACATTTCAACATTCCCAAACTCCACCAAATGCTACACTACATCGCCGCCATCGAGTCACGTGGTTCTGCCGATGGCTACAACTCTGAATTACCTGAGCGATTGCACATCGACTATGCGAAAGAAGCCTACTGTGCGAGCAACAAACGTGAGTATGTTAAGCAGATGACCATCTGGCTGGGTCGTCAGGAGGCCGTTGCCCAGTTTGCAGCTTATCTGGACTGGGTTCTCAGGAATGATCCACTTGACGATAAGGACAGTAGCAATGACAACTCCGACGACGATGTTGTCTTTTCCCACCAGTCACCTGAATCCCCCATCCCCCATTCCACGTCCATCAAACCTGGCTTTCCTCACACCAACATCGACACCATCACCACCGAATTCAAGGCTACTAAGTTTATTCCAGCCCTCACAACATTTATTCGGAGAGTCCATCCTCCTCCAGAGACGCCTGTCCTCCCAAATACTGCTGATCGCTTTGACATGTACAAGACTACTTCAATCCCCCTACCTGACCTACCAGCTACTGGTCAGATGAAGTCCATCCATCGGGTTCGTGCAACTCCCACCATTCCTGGTTGTGCTGGTCGCAAAGATGTCCCAGCCCATTTCAACACGGTATTGGTTCGGACAGAGAGTGAGAGGGACAATGCAAATACGAAGGGCACATATCTGGAAGGTAGGCATCAATATTGTTTATCAATACTGACTTGACATGTTTCCCAGGTCTTCGTATTGTGCAAGTCCGGGCCATTTTCACTCTTCCTGAACACCTGAGCACTTCTCGACTTCCTGCGAAACTCGTTTACATCGATTGGTTCACTCCACTTCGGGCCCCGGATAACAATTTGAAGCTTCATTCTGTCACACGCTCCTTCCAAAACCACTCCCCTGCCGCTGATATCATCCGCCTGGAGGATATTGTTGCCCGTTGTCACCTCTCCCCCAAGTATGGTACCAGGTACGGCTCTACTGGAACATGGACACATGATACTGCTCTTGAAGATTGTCGTACCTTTCATCTGAATAAGTATATCCATCTTAGTACCTGGTATGAGCACGAACACCATGTATTCGGTAGTTATCAGTAATACCAGATTTCAGATTGAAGCTACTACATGATACAAAGACCCAGGGTGATACTTCATAGCAAACAAGGCCTACCATAAGCTACAAAGACCACCACCAACCTACGTCAACCAACAGCACCTATCCCGGCTACATAAATAAGGTGAAGCTACAGCAATTTCCCATTTTCCTGATGTGCCATTGTGGGTCTTCTGAGGTGCAGGAGCTGTTGGTGCAAAATATGATGTGTAGTTCTAATCAGAAACATTAAAATTGTTGCAGTATTGGGGTGTGGAATAAAGCTTTTGAGTGAACTACAAATAAACAGTCATTACTAACATATACAGTCATACACTGCTCAGTGGGACACCACCAGTCAGTGGGACAGTGGCTTTTTCTCCTCACTCAGTCATCCAAATGCCTCGGAGTTTTTTCATACATGAAAACAGATTGTATATCATCTATCTTCATGCATGACCATGGACCAAGAGAGCTTGAGACACATGTGAGATATCAAATATCTTGCCAAAATATGCTAATTGCAGGTTTTCACAACAACAAATTGGTTTTTATTGCAGTTTTTTGGAGATCCATCAATAAAAACATAATCCTAAAATGCTTCAACCTTACTTTGAGCCATTGAGGTTGTGGATGTTGCAAATCCATATCTACCTTCCTTTTTCTTCTGTGACAATGCGTTACCACCAAGCATTGTTTCTATTTATGGCTAATCGGACCCTTGATGTCACGCGTCCCACTAAGTGGTTTTCGTCTGATTGTGAGGATTTATTTGATTGCTAGATCCTGAAACAAATTCTATGGAAAGTTAATGCAAAATGGTTGTTAGCTATACTGCTATATCTATTGCCTGCATCCGTGCGCTCTCGGCACTCTCCGTACCTATCACGTGCCTACCGATACTTCCGCCTCGTTCCTTCATCTGCCTCCTCAGTTGTCTCCCATATTGTCCCCTGACACTGAGGAGGTACGTATCTATGTTTTCCACTCTTTTCCTATTGCTTACTATGTACCATAGTTCGCCTGTGTGTGTTCTAGGTACAAATATAGTTGTCTCCCATATTGTCCCCTGACACTGAGGAGTTCGCCTGTGTGTGTTCTAGGAAGCTATCAGGCTTACAGGTTATGGGCCCTGCCCAATAGCTTTTTTTTTAGATCACTACAGACCTCAGGGGATCAACAACTCGAATTTTTCTATCGCGTGGACGCTCACTCCCGCGGCACGTGTTTTACGTCTTTTTTTCCACGTACGCGACTTTCAATCAACCACGATCGGCCCCATCTCGTGCCTTCCACCATCTTCATTTCGGCTCAGGGATCGTTTTCACACATACCTCGCCAAGATCGGACAAGATCGGTTTCAGATTTTCTTTTCCATCACTGACTAAACCATCTCCGTCATCTCCTTCCGTCACATGGAGAATTATCGCCCGAGCCATCGATCACGATCGG
Organism: Tricholoma terreum; assembly: GCA_003316345.1. NCBI lineage: Eukaryota > Fungi > Basidiomycota > Agaricomycetes > Agaricales > Tricholomataceae > Tricholoma > Tricholoma terreum. The sequence continues at coordinate 3,528 of QFEU01003874.1, forward strand.
TTGATCATATATCTGCTGGCACTCGCTCTATGAGCCTCTCTCCCGAGGTTCAACGTTCTCGTCGTCAAGAACCTCCGTCTGTAACGCAAAGCGCCCTGGATCACCCTACTGGTAACGCTTTTAGAATTACTTTTTTTTCCCGTAAAAATGTTAGAAATATTCGACCTGAATTTCCCCATACTGATACTCCACCTATTCCCTACTTGCATCCTCCAAATTATATACCTGCTTCTTACCTTCAGCACCCAATTCCTGTTGTACCTATCCCCTCTCAAGCTTACATTGCACCATCCAATCAAAACTCGGCTCTTTCTTATATTGATGACCCTCTTCCCACTACCCCCTTCCCCATACATTCTTCCACCAATCACTCTCACTCTCGTCCCCTTACTTATAATTCCCCATCTACATATTCTGCTGTGAATGTCCCTCTCTCTGCTTCCCCTTCTACTTATAATCCTCTCTTGTCCGTTGCACGTTCCCATTCAACTATCTCCTCCCTCCATAATTCGCAATCCATCACCACCCCTTATCCCACGCAATCCATCACCACCCCTTATCTCACACAACCCATCACCACCCCTTATCCCACGCAATTCATTACTTCTCCATCTAATCGTTCTCTTTCCCGTAATCATCGTTATGTTCCGTCCCCTCTTCCGGGCATTCACATGCATTCTCCCCTAGCTCACAATATCCCGCCTCACATGATTCCCCCGTCTGTTGTTCCTTCTTTTAATAGTTACCGTCGTTCTCCTACTCCTTCCATTGCTTTACTACCTACTCAAAACTTCATTCGTGAACCTTCTTCTTCTTTACCTACAACTATGCATATACTGTTACTCCAAGGGCGATCTAACTGGGCTTCCTGGCTTGCGACGGTTGTCAACACAACTAAGAACGCCGGCTACTACTCTCATATTTGTGATGAACCTATTGCTGGCGCAGCTTACCATGATTCTCGTAAAATCCCATCCTACCTGCCAATTCTCCCTGATGAGTACACAGATGAGGAGTATGGCTTCTTCATGGCCTGGTGGAAGGGTGATGGTGTCACGACCCACATCGTCACTTCACGCCTTGCTGCTCACGTTTCACCACTGCTCCCTCCTGAGGAAGATGAAGATGGTAATCCACGCACTGCCCGCCTGATTCTCACCGCTCTTCGCAATGCTTTTGGCCTTGTCGACTATGCTCATGCTGCTGCCCTACGTGAACGTCTTTTTGCAATTAAAGCTACAACTCCAAAGGTCGACGAATATGTTACAGAGTGGCGTGCTACTATTGCCCAGCTCCATTCTGCCGGTTACCCCATTTCTCATATTGAACTGCTGCAACGTTTTGTCGACCATCTCCCAGATACCGTTTCGTATATTAATATCCGTGACACTGTCCATCGTGCGATCAGCAACTGAGATCATGCGCTTCTACCCACCTTTGAACAACTCGCAGGAGAAGTCTCGTCGACCCATTTCAATTATGTTCGTTTACACCCCGCCACCACATTTAACTCCAAACGACTTACCAACACCACTCCCCAATCTGCAAATACCGCCGTATCCTCGGGCAGCGTTCCTCGACCCACTTGTACTAATCCCAATTGTCCTCGACCATTGGGCCACACCATTGACATGTGCTGGGAACCTGGGGGTGGAAACGTAGGCGGACGAGAGAAGTTTAAAGCAGATAAGGCTGCTAAACGTGCAACAGCAGAACCGTCGGCCCATGTAGCTGAAATTGAGGTTCCAGAAGACGAAGTTGTAGCTGAAAACATACCAGATCCAGTATCGCCTCTTGCAGCCCCTGTATTCTCTATAACCAACGCTGACTACATTTTTGAGAACTATCTCCCTGGTACACATGCTTATGTTTCAGCGCCTCTACTGGACCTCGAGATTCTTGAACCTGTTGCATATGCCACTGTCCGCCAACGTTTCAACACGATTCTTGATTTGGGTTGTACGAATCACATCATCAAGGACCGCGCGTTGTTCTGGACGTACAACCCCTCACTAGCGACTCCAGTAAAGACTGCCAATTGCGGCATTCTGTCCACGTTGGCTCGTGGCGAAGTCAGATATCAGGTAACATGTGGGACAAAAACGGTCGATGTCATTTTGAAGGACTGCTTGCACGCGCCCGATGTTCCCCTCAACCTTCTATCAGTTGGTGCGATGCAGGAGAAGAAAATGGATGTCCTTTTCTCATATGGTATTACTACCATATCATTTCCTTCAACTTCCCTGTTGCATGGCATGTCTTTCACGGCAGATGTTATACATCGGCTCTCGTTCCTTCGGTGTGAATTTCTTCACCCTCCCAACCCCCCAGTCTTGTCCATACCCACTACGAATCCGTGTATCATCCCCACTCCCTTCGTCTTGCCAACCTTCGCACGGGTGGACCTCACCCCCGAGTTGTGGCACCGAAGATTTGGTCATGCTGGCATGGACGCTACTAGAGCCCTTCTCACCAAGAACGATGCCACTGGCATTGTCTACAATGGTCCCTTTGCCGCATCTCATTGCATACCTTGCTTGATAGGCAAACATCCACGTGCACCCTATTCGCACTTCGGTCATCAAGCCACCGAAATCTGCGAACTCCTTCACATGGACACCTGTGGTCCTTTCCCTGTTCAAACTCCTCAAGGGCACCGATACTTTTGGACTGTTCTTGATGACGCGTCTAACGCCGGCAGCACTGCTCTCATTGCCAAGAAAAATCATGCCGTTAAGACCTTCAAAAGTGTTGCGAACGTCTGGGAAACAAAGTCGGGCAACCGTGTTATTGCTGTTCATGCAGACGGTGCCAGTGAATTTGTCAAGGGAGCTTTAATGGCTCACTTCATTGAACGCGGTATAACTCTCCAGCAGACTGTTCCCTACGCACATTCCCAGAATGGTAAAGCTGAACGGTATATCCGTACACTTGAGGACACCGCCCAGACTTTGTTGGCTGACGCTAGTCTCCCTTCATCCTTCTGCGGCAATGCTGTACTCACCACTCAGTATCTTCGCAACCGTGTCCCTACGTCAACTCTTCCAGCCAATACCACTCCATACGAAATCATCGAAAAGTCCAAACCTGACCTTTCTCACCTTCGAGTTTGGGGGTGTCAATGTTTCGTGCTCATTCCTGAGGAACTACGAACAAAAGGTGGCCTCGTATGCTAGAAGGGATTTTTGTTGGCTATGAAGAAAATCGCATCGGTTGGTGCGTCCGAACGTTGACCGGAAAGTACATCTTTTCTCGTGATGTCATGTTCAGTGAAAATGCTCGTGGTAGACTTAGTTCCTCCTCCCCAGCCATCCCTCGTATCCCTCCCCTTCCCTCCCTGTCCCTCACTCCTTCCACCTCACTCACTCCCTCCTCATCATCCATTCCTACTGCCACCAACCTTGATCCCTCAATCTCCGTTCGTCCTCCCTCTCCTCCCGTCACCCCGTTATCACCACCTCATCCTCCTCCACCCACTCGTCCACCTCGCAAACTAACGGAATTTGGCCGGAATTGGGCTGAGTCTGTTCAAGCTAACAATGAACATCTTTTACGTCTCCGCACTGCTTGAGCTGCCCGCTCCGCTCAGATATCCCTGCATGATCTCGCCGCCCCTCTCACCTCCCTCGCTATTGATGACTTTGCATCATTAGCTCACTCTGACAGATTCGTTATTCCCTCGGAGTTCTCCTCCCTTGCCTCTTTCGAAACTCAAGCTCTTCGTACCTTTGCAGGACTCTCTACTTCGCCTGACCGACCTTTTCTATCTTCTTCCAAAACTGTTAAAATCTTTGATATCAACAAACCACCCGATAATTATCGAGAAGCCATCGCTCGCTCTGATACAACAGTCTGGCATCGGGCTATGCAACGTGAAGTTGATGGGCTTCATGCTCAACAGGTTTTCGAAGAGACTACACTACCTCCCGGTCGCAAGCTTATTGGACTTCGTTGGGTTTATGCCTACAAATACGACCCAGAGGGAAACATCATCCATGGAAATGAGAAGGCTCGTCTTGTGGCTCAGGGTTTCAGCCAACGCCCCGATGACTACGGAGAAACGTATGCTCCTGTATGCAAACTAACGAGTGTTCGCATCATTCTGGCCCATGCTGCCCAGGCTAACTTTGAGATCTATCAATTCGATGCAAAACTCGTGTTTCTGAATGCACTTATCGGCCATCATAAGATATTTTGCGGCCAGATTCCAGGTTTTCCACTCTCCAATCCTGCTATGGTGTATCGCATTCTTCGCGCATTATACAGGTTACGGCAATCAGCATTCAAGTGGTATGTTTTGTTACGATCTACCCTCGAGAACTTGGGGTTTGTACGTTGTGAGGTGGACCATGGTGTTTTCGTTGGCAAATGGACTACGCCACCTCTCCCATCTATTCCCATGCCAACTGATGGATCAGATCTCATCATGATCGTTCCTGTACATGTTGATGATGGACTCGCTGCAACCAACTCTCCAGAGCTTTGGCGGTGGTTTATCATCGAATTGAACAAGTCGTTTGAGATTTCTGACCTCGGTCCTGCCGCTCTCTACCTCGGGATCCGCATCACACGAGACCGCGTCAAACGTGAACTCTGGCTTTCCCAAAAGAGCTTCATTTCCAACCTTCTCACGTCTTATAAACTACTCGACTCTCACCCCCAATCGGTTCCACTCCAACATCCCCTCCATTTATTGCCGACTCCTCCTCCCAATGCTCTTCCCGAAGTTTGTGACTGCGACATCACAGCCCACTATCAGGCACTTGTTGGTTCCATCACTTACCTCGCTGTCTGTACACGACCAGACCTTGCTTATACTGCAATGGCTTTGGGCCAGTTTAATGCAAATCCTAGCTGAGCACATCTCCTCGCTGCAAAAGGTGTGCTTCGTTATTTGGTTGGTACACTGGACTATGCCTTGCAATACGGTTCACACCCTGCCCTCGATCACCCTGTATATGGTTCCTTCACACGTGGATGCTCTCTCATGGACGCCGATTGGGCCACTGACCAGTCAGATCGTAAGAGTGTGTCCGGCTATCTCTTCTTTCTGTTCCGGTCACTGGTCTCTTGGTCTGCTGTAAAGCAAAGGACCATCGCACTCTCATCAACTGAAGCAGAATACATGGCAATGACCCACGCAATGAAAGAAGCTCTCTGGCTTCGGCTTTTCCTCTCCGAAGTTCACCTTCCTATGCCACATCCTTTCCCTTTGCTGTGTGATAATGTCAGTGCCTTAGAGCTTGCAAATTCCGACTCAACCTCGTCTTGTTCGAAACATATCGATATTCGATATCATTTCATTCACGAACATCTCACTTCCGGTTCTTTCACCACATCTTGGGTCCCTACTGCCGAGATGACTGCCGACATTCTCACGAAACCTCTTGCTTTACCATTACATACAAAACATACGGTCAATCTTGGTCTCATCTCTCTCTGACTTACTTATTTTCGCTCCCTACCGCATTCATGGGGGTGTGTTAGCTATACTGCTATATCTATTGCCTGCGTCCGTGCGCTCTCGGCACTCTCCATACCTATCACGTGCCTACCGATACTTCCGCCTCGTTCCTTTGTCTGCCTCCTCAGTTGTCTCCCATATTGTCCCCTGACACTGAGGAGGTACGTATCTATGTTTTCCACTCTTTTCCTATTGCTTACTATGTACCATAGTTCACCTGTGTGTGTTCTAGGTACAAATATAGTTGTCTCCCATATTGTCCCCTGACACTGAGGAGTTCGCCTGTGTGTGTTCTAGGAAGCTATCAGGCTTACATTACTTAATTCTCAAGCTCATGGCAAAATCAAAGCATCCAGACCATGAAGAAGGTGAAGTTGACATCAAACATGTCTGCTGTGAAGACCAAGCAGCAGTTAATGAAAGGTCCTAAACCAGGTGAGCACTTCATTTCACCCCAAAACTGTTATTGACTACATTAATAAATTAGGAGCACCTTTGAAAAGTTCAAAAGAAAACTATAATGAGAAACTCAAACAGCTGGCAGGAATAAGTATGTAAACATCAATCCTACCATTGACAACTCACTGCATTGATAAAATAGCTACAGCATGGAAGAATTCCAAGAAGGATGTTAACTGCAATGACAAACTCAAGAAACTGGAAGGTATGTAAATATTGTCTCTGTCCATCTTGTTGTCTCCATTGTCCCTCTCATTGTATGGTGCTGGTGCATCCACCATTTATCTGACAAGCAGTTGCTTGTCAGTGTGGAAGTGGGTGCTGGTGCTGGTGCTGGGTCTGCTTTGTTGTCATTATTCCTGTCTGTGTTATTGTTTCCATTGTCTCTCACATTGTACAGCCCTGGTGCATCCACCATCATATGGAGTTTCTATCTTGAGAAATGTTGAGCAAGTGAATGACATTTGGGTGATGGCAGTGGAGGAGAAATTCAACAGAGGTGCAGAGTCAGACATAGTATGGAATATCATTGAAAAGCTTCAAATAATCTCTATGCTGAGAGTGGATATTTGAAGAACATAGACAGCAAGAATTTAATATGTAAATGGGGCAATTGTAACCCACTGTTATATTCAAGGGTTGTGTTGAGAGATGGTAGTGGCAGTAGTGGAGAAAGATGCACATGGTGGTGGGAAGTGAAATGATCAATATTGATTATTGATGGGCTGGCATGCATTCATCATATACAGCTTACTGGAATGGTACTTGTTTATTTAATTTTATCCTGTTAGGCAGTTGTTGTTGTGGTGCAGTTGACATGAGCATTGGTAATCCTTCATAGCTGTCAAAGTATTGAGAGTTCAATACTTGCTTGTGACACAATGTTTTATGTAATATATTATTAGAAGTAACAAAGACCCCAGTGTCTGTTCAGTCTGCTCAGACTGTCCATGTCCAAGTCACATAGTCCAACCATTTCCTAGGACATGTCTGCAAAATCCTTGCTAGAAATTCCTACTCTGAGCAGTCCAGATCAGACTAGACTTGGACTAAACTTGGACTCAGCATGAAAATTTGACATCATCTTCTGCCAAAAGAAATCCCAAGCAGACAGCTAGGACTCTGTGTGGACAGCTAGGATTCTGTGTGAACTCCATATGAATCAGGTGAGAGTGTGTGTAAAGACCTTGCTTTACACCAAGAATTTAGAGAACAGAAGCTTCTGGATACCATTACTATCTTGTAATATGAAGGTCATCTGCCCTCACATATTGTGATGAGAAAAGGGTGAAACACTATAATATTGGGTTTTTGGGGGTGGAAGGAAGAAACATTTATATTGTCTACTATGCATTCTTCAATTATTTGGAACAAGGGAGACCCATATTTAGAATGGGATTATGCAGATATTGAATGGGCCATCATAAACATAAAAGCTATAGAACAAGAAGCAAATAGCAGGCTAAAGAGAAAGGCAAAGCATTAAGAGCATTTCAAATCCTCTGCTCAAGAAATAACTAAATCAGAAAGTGGAAAAAAAGCAGCATCTGAGGAACCAGATATTGAATAAACCATTAGTAGGCTTAAAAAGAAAGATAGATCATGCAGAGCATTCCAAATCTCCTGCTCAAAAGGCTTTTAATCTGTTAGGGCAACACCAGCTATCCACTAAGATGGAGACAATGTGCAAGCTCTACAAGAAGGCACAAGAGGTGATGCATGTTGATGCACAAGATCAGAGATTGATGGGAAAGTTAAAAATTACGAGTCCTTAACGAAGTTAAGACTCGTTCTTCAAACCGGGAACTGCCAAAATGATTCAGTGTCTGACCATTTTTATGTGTCTGTTTTTCCCACAGTCAGTAATTTTCAGCAACAGTTACAAAATTTACTGACTTTACTAATCGTGGGACTTAAAATTAGCCGAGACGCGGATTTCGAGTATAAAAGGAAATTTTTCCTCCGGCTATCTGAATTA
>QFEU01003879.1:0-17919 GCA_003316345.1 Tricholoma terreum
TCCCCGTCGTCCCTCTCATCGTTGTATGGCCTTGGTGCACCCGCCATCCACCCGACAAGCAGTTGCTCATCAGCGTGGAGGTGGGTGCTCCGTCGATCGTCGTTGTCGTTGTCCCCGTTCACCCGGTCCACCCTGCGAGCAAATGCTCGCAGGGGTAGGGGGTGCTGGGCCGTTGTCGTTCCACCTGTGATCCACCCCACGAGCAGTTGCTTGTGAGGCTGGGGGCAGGTGGTGCCGTTCATGTGTCGTTGTCGTTGTTCCCCCTCCCTGCCGTCTTCCCTCGTCCCCTCTCCCTGCCGTCTTCTCGCGTTGTCATTATTTTCGTCATTCCACCCACGTCCCACCCCACAAGCAGTGGCTCGTGGGGCTGGGGGCGGGCGGTGCGTCGTTCGGTGTGGTGATTGGGCCCTGCACAGGCATCAGGGCGTCGTCCCGCGTTCGTCCGTTGTCTGTTGTCCCTCGTTCGTGCGTCAGTGACGTGGCACGGTTGGTAGGGCTGCTGGGTACTTACCTGGCAGGTGGCCCGTTGCCCTGGTCTCCCGGCACCCCTCCCCTGTCTCCTAGCCATAAACGAGGCCCTCACATCCCGTTTTGACGGGGAGGAGGGGTCGGCATGGTCGTGGTTGGGCGTACGTCGTTGTATTTCAAAATCTAAAAGTTTTCATGTGTTAGTTAGTAAAACCAGAAACAAAGAAAACAAAAAAAACTTATCCTAGGGCCCAAACGACGTCTGCGTCATTTGGGCCCGCGTTGCGTCCAAAATAGCCCGTTTGCAGGCACTTGGCGGCTGCGTGGGCGTGAAGGTGGGGGTGCGTGAAGGTGGCGCGTGTTGACGGAGTGGGGTAGTGGGAGAGGTGTGGGGAAGGGGAGGTGGCGGCGGCGGGGTCGACGGTGGTGGTGGTGGTTGGTGGTGTGATGGTGATGAGCTGGCAGCCATGGTGACGCGGCTGCCTGCTTTGTCATCGCACGTGCGCCTCCAGTGTGGAGTGGTAGTTGTACACCTAGTCACTACCAGCATACAACGGCTGTTTAGCCTAGCGGTTATGTTGTTCTGGTTCCGCGGCTGACTAATCAATGTTCATCCGTGGGTTCGATTCTTGAGCATGCAATACATATATTTTTGATAGATTACAAATTATGTTATATAATCATTGAGCAGCCCGGAATGGAATGGGACATTCCTGCTGCATTCCTGAGCATTCCTGGTGGGACTAGGAATGGAACAGGAATGGACTGGGAATGGACCAGGACTTACACAAGAGAATTCTATGTTATTTCCATCATCTAGGATTCCTAGTCCATTCCTGCCATTCCTAGGATTCCTTAGGAATCCACCAGGAAAAGGTGGCTTAGTGTAAAGACCTCCATGCACAGTGTGCCAAAAAAGGTCTGGGAACATGAGGTTACCCTGGGAAGACCTCAGGGTCAAAGTGATTTTCGTGATGTGGGGCCAGAGTCCTGTGAGATCTTGACCATCATCGCTCTTGTTGTGGGGTAATTGATGCCACATTTTTCTGGAATGGAGCTTCTACCATAGAGTGATAGGTCTGGTTTTGGAGTTGGACCTCAGTGTCATCATGGACCTGAGTGGCAACGGCAAAAGCCAAATCTTGGAGTTCTCTATAGATCTGGCTTTGGTCAGGGCTGTCTTGTTCCTGATGGTAGGTGAACAGGTCTCAGACAAGGTTGGCAAACCGCCAGATGCCCAACTTCCCTTTATTAGAAGAGGTCTGGCATACCGGTCTCTTGTCTTCATGCCTTTGCTGCCTAAGTTCTTTGTCCATTGGAGTGGATGAGCGTGAACACATTGGGTGCTTTGACAAAGAGCCCCTGTCTGGTCCAGGTGCAGCCATATCACAAGTCTGGGAAGGGGTCGCAGGACCAGTCCCCACTGGAGATGTCTGTTGATTGCTGTCTGGGGTCTGGGACCCCAGAGAGGGAGAAGAAGTTTGAGGCTTGGCTCTTCGGTTGATCTGAGGACTTTTAGATTGAGAGTCTTTTTCTCCTTCTTCAATGGGTTTTATTGGGGAGCCTTCAACCTCTAGTGAATGGTTGGAATTTCTCCACTGGGAATCAGGGCCAGCTGGCTCTGGGCTGCTGGTACTTGCAGTCAGGACAAAATGCCCTGACTTAAACTTGCCTTTGTTCTGAATCTTTGCCTTGGCTCTAGTGATAGACATGATCCAGTCAATCACTTTAAGAAGGGACTGTCATGGGTAATGTTAGAATTGGATCATGAAGAAAGTCAAGTTCAATTAACTGTCACCAGTGGTGTCAGGATCAAAATGATGTTTATGGCACAGTTGAGAACATTCATGTAACAGCGAAGTCGAGTGGAAAAGTATACTTCAAAGTATACAAGTTTTAGTGTTAAAAAAAGTGTAGTAAATCAGGGGTAGACTCAGATCACTCTGCCCAATAACACATATAACATATATTTTGCAGTGTGTAGTGATAGTTCTAAAAGTCCTTCTGTCTATATGAGATTGGCCCTTATAAGGTGCTAATCAAAGGCTAAATACAGGATGTGTAAATATATGTAAAGACTGGCAAAGTGCAGGCCACTACATATACTCCAATGGCTGAAATACTGGATGACTTTCCACACCCATGGGCCTCACAGTGACTCTTCATCACAATTGCACAAGATATATGCAAAGATTACAGCTGAATATCTCACCCATGTTTCCTCATTATTTTTGTATAGGTAAAGTTAAATATACCATGATGCAATTGAATCTTGGTGCTTATCAATTTCTTACTGAGAAAATCAGCAACCCTACAATTTCCTGATGAAAGGTCAACACAGTGGAGATGTGCAGTCTCACAGGGATAGGCCAGGAGCATGAGTGAGAAGCCCTGAAGCATGGGCAAAGCAATTGATAGCAGTGGTAGCAATGACAAGACAGTGTCTACTCTATGTAAATGTCTACCTAAGGTCACATGGTCGTGTGTCTAGTGGTCACATGTCTATCTGCTGTACCTGCTGTAACCTATGGTTACATGTGCCCCTCTCCACAAAGGCAATGCTCTTGTTGCCACTGAACTCTAATCAAAGAAAAGAGAAGGAAAAGAAAAGAAAAGAATATCAGGAGATAATAACAAAATATATGTAATAAACAAAAAGAAAAGCTCAACATGGTGGTATCCATCCCAGAGCACACAGGGCCTGACTCAAATTGACAAGTCAGGGGTCCTGATCCCAGTCTAGCTTTGGAACTGGAGGTACAGATACAGGTGCAGGTACTTCTCCAAAGGGTACAGTAATGACAGGTCTTTCTGGTCCAATACCAGAGGGATAAAGCTGAGTGATAAAGGGTTGGGGCAAAACAAGAGATGGCAGAGCTTGCTGAAAATATTTTTGAGATGGGAAAAATTGCAGGGGGGCTCATCATCAAGTAATGTGGTGCCGTCAGACACATCTCTGAAGGTTTTGAAATGGGGCTGGTTGGCTAGACCAAAGATCTGAAAGATCCTGAGGCCCATACACTTCTGCAGAGGGAGTTATTGTAGGTAATAATTCAGCATCTTCAGCCCAATCAAATTGTGGAGTACAGGTGTTGGACACAGCAGTATGGGGCTCTGAGGAGGTTTGACAAGAGACTGGGGTCATAAAACAGCAGTTGCAGGGGATTCTGGTATGTAGATAGTCATTGACAACCACATCAATGGTGGTGTAGCAGGTGTGTGGGGTGCATGCCATGGCAGAACAGTTCATTTTCAAGGACACTGGGTCAGGCTGGGGTCCAGGCATTGGGGTGTCATCTTGGGTGCATCATGTGCCATAGGGTGCCATTCTGGTAACAATAGGGCTGGGGACATTGGTGGTGTCATTCATGATGTGGTAGAGCCAGAGGGAGGCTCTGGGTGCAAGACATGGGACTGGGGGTTGAACTGGGGGGAGCTGGGGGGTCAGAATGGGCTGTGGGGGCATTCTGATAGATCCAGTGGCATGTCCCATCATTTTGGAGCTGTGACTAATGGTCTAGAGTGGGGCACAGCAGGGGATACAACCATCTTCAACAAATGTGTCGATAATATGGCAGGACTGGTGGACAAGTGAGGCATCATAGTAGGCTTGTGGTGCATAATGGGGGCACAGGGGTCAAGCAGGGGAGAACTGAGAGGTGTAGGAGACATTCTGGACTGTCATTTGAGATGGTGAGGCTGACAGGAGTTGTTCATCAAGTGGACAATATGTTCTGATGAACATGTCTGCACATAGTTGCATAGCTCTGTCTGCTGGACTGTAGATGGCTGTGGTGGGCTGTAGCTTACCTGGGTGGATGTCTCCCAGGTGGTAGGAGTCATCTGGGTGCTAGACCCAGCTCTAGCAGTCATTTCAGTCAACTGTAACATGGCAGTGGCAGGTTCAGGATGTGAGAGAAGGGGCTCTGGACTCAGCTTGGGGGCAGTGGATCAACCTGGCATAGAGTGCCATCATTCTGGAGGTGCTGGAGGCAGTTTCAAGGCTGGGGATGCAGTGGTGGTGGCTGTCAATGTTGTTGATGGCATTGACAACTGTGACATGGCCAGCGATGGTGATAGTGATGGTGGTGATGACAGGCTGGTGTGGGTCTCATTGGGTGCCATTTGTGTAATGGCGTTGACAGTGAGAATGCTGGTCTGGTTGTCAGTGTCAACACAGGCAGTGGAAGGTTGGGGAACAGTTTCTGTGGATATCCCTGCATCTCTCAGTGGGCGTGGCAGCTCATCACAGGGTGCTGTTTGGGTAACAGCATTGGCAGAGGTGGTAGGCATTTGGGTGGCCATGTTAACATGTATGGCCAGTTCTTTATTCTTTGGCAGTTTTCTCTCTGTTTTCCCAACTTCTCAACCTTTCTCTAACCCTTCCTTTTTTCCTTCTTCAAAAATTGAGGCTCTTCCTTTCTCCAGGGTCCCTGAAATTGTTGCCTTCACCAGATTGTAAGTCTGTTCATAGCCTTGTGCCATAATAGCCTTGTAAAGTTCTGGCTGGTGCTGTTGTATGCAGAAGACCAGGATTGCTAGATCTTCCTTTGCTGGTGCTGGTGCTGGTGGTTCAGTTTTTGCTGGCTGTTTTTTCTTTGCCATGCTGGCATTGATTTGAGTGAGGCAGTAAATTACTGTCTGTAGTAGACAGTGGCAGTGGACAATGACAGTAGACAGATGACTGAGGACAGAAGACAGAAGACAGAAGCCAGAAGACAGAAGACTAAAATAGCAGTAGACCAAAATGAAAGGCTCAGGCTCAGAAATAAAAATGCTCCAAAATGGAGCAAACATGCATGGAGTCAAATTGACCTGTTGTCACCAGATGGAGACATGCAGTCTCACAGGGACAGGCCAGAAGCATGAGCAAGAAGCTCTGAAGCATGGGCAAAGCAATTGATAACTGTAGTAGTGATGACAAGACAGTGTCTACTCTATGTGAATGTTTATCTAAGGTCACATGGTCATGTGTCTAGTGGTCACATGTCTACCTGTTGTACCTGCTGTAACCTATGGTTACAACAGGAATCACACCTAGATATATAGGTCAAATAGACATCATCTCTTGCAGTTAAGAACAGGCCACACACCCCTAGCTAAGCATTTACACTGCATTGGGAAAGTAGACTCACCAATTTGTCCAGAATGCCAACAAGGCGAAGAAACATTACAACACTTTATGTTGCACTGCACAGCACACCAAGAAGCTAGACAAATCTTATGCAACAGCACAGGGGGAAGAAATATTGACATCACAAAACTCCTTACGACACCCAACACATTGCCAGCACTATTCAAATATGTCACTGCAACCGGATGATTCCACAGCATGTTTGGAGACTTACCAACACTTGACAAAGAACAACAGGAGACAGGAGACAGGAGGGGGAGATGAAAGACATAGCGTCAACACCTTATCTTACTCACCGGCTCATAACCACTTAATTCAGTGCCATGGGCGCTTCAAGGGCCACTAGTTGGTCTTTCAAAGCAGATGACGAAGGAAGCTCATGGGGAAAGAACTGGACGGAATTGCATTCACATGTATATTTAATCTCTTACATATGGCTCGCCACAACAGAGACTAAATGGGATAAAATAAAAATAAATAAAAATAAAAATAGACATCATAACATGAAGGAATAAATAGCATACCATTATCAGAACCAACCATGAATACATTTGAGGACATAGACATTGTACAAGCTTTCTTAAAGAGACAAATAGCATTCTTGATAGCATTTTTGACAGACTTTAGGGCTTTTCTGCTAGTATGTGCAGTACTTGATGCAATCAAGGCAATCAAGGAGGGCAATGAAGGGAATGCAACCAGAGATGGGGAATGCAAAAAATGTGATATGATACAATCTCTCTGCATGGTAACTGACCAAGACATGACAAACCTGCTAGTGATTTAGAAGAATAATAAATATTAAAATGAGAGCTGAGAAATGGATAGCTTTTATAGGGCTGGAGATTTATTATGATTTATCCTGTTTAAGGTTAGAAAATTGTAATATAATGAAGTTACAACACATCTTACGTCTTCATTCACTTAGTCATCATGGTCACCTGACTGTTTCATCTGCACGTAGATTGGTATTCATCATGATCAAGTAGTCACAGTCACTTACACTTTTGAATTCATACTTCGTTCCTGTTCACTGGTCTGGATCGTAGTGTTGGAAGTCCTGTACTTCCTTCCACTTTTTTTTGAACACGGACATGAGAGGGATGTGGGCTTCCTGACGGCACCCTTCCCCCTTTCTCTTGTGGTGTTGGAACGGCCATAACAGGACTGGTCAACCTCTTGACAGCTGCGGAAGCATCATCGAGATCGTCGTCACATTGATCAAATCTACCTCGAACAAGGCTTTTTTCAACAGAGGACCGGCAGTAGGACCACTGAGCCTGGGGCTAAGCTAGTATAAAGGCTTACGGAAGACGCCTCCTCAATTGCATCGTCTCCCTGGAGCTTACCATATTCTGAACCGCACCAAGCACCATTTCACCACATTTCACCCAGCACTGTTGATAGGGCCACCTGGCGGGTTAAGCTCCGAAATCACTCCAAACGACACATAGGTGACCTCACACGCCATACGAATGAACGCGAACGTCTCTGATCCCACACTAGCCACCGTGAAACGAGTTCAAACAACTTTGAACACCTTTGAACACCTTTGAACTATTTCACACACGTCTGCGACGCTTCGACCGCACGCGTTCACCTCGTACCTGCTTCATGGATGTTCGGACATGTTACCCGCACCTTCCACGACGTTCCCCCACCTCATCTGACATGTTCTGGAGGCACGCGCACAGGTATATTAGCACCTTGGGAAACAACGAGGCGCTTAGCGAGATTTTGAGATATTACAACAAAGGACAGTTCCCTTCGGACATGTTTTATGCTCCGCATTTTGATCAGGAGGTCTCCTTTCTTATCGCCTTTATTTGTTTTTGATGTAGATATGTTTCACATAGCCTCATGTTCTGCCTCATGTTTCTCTATTCTCTTTTTGGTACTTTCCTCTAAAAACATATAAAAGCTTGTACCACTTACATACAAAAAACAAGAAATCATCTTCACCTCATATCGTCTGGATTTAAGGAGTTTTATGCTCTAAATCCAAACTAGCCTTAGTCCGAAGTTTTGCGAAGTTATTGTGAACTTCTTCGTCCATCGTCGCATCCTCGAAACATTCTTCCGCACTTATTCCTGCACTCTTGTCATCATTCCCAGCCTCTCGTATTGCGTACCCAGACCATCCGCCCTTGTCAAGCATCGCGTGTTATACCTCAAACTTCTTCGAACACTTTTGCACACACGTAAACCAACATTGGGGCTTCGAAACTACTTCACCTTGCCCAAAACTACATCGAACCTGTTTTCGAACTCATCTACATCCTTGACAGTGTGGGCAGTAGACGTTTAGATGGCCAAATACACGACAACTTTATCTTACAACGGATTTACGACAGCAGTATACAAACTCTACCCAGGTTCGGAAGGAGATTGTAAATGGTCTATCGCAGATATGGACAAACTCATCAGCGAACAACTCCACATCGGAGTCTTCGATGTGAATGATTTAGGCATGTATTATCGATCCTTCTATAACATTACTCAGTTTCTTTGAACCAAGAATAGAATCTCGGATGCCAAACAAAGCAGGGCTTTCGTTTGTGGCTTTCAACCAGGTTTATGGACTCGAATCACACGACACCTCAAACTCAAGTTCCCCGACCACTATCCCGATGATCCATACGCTCTTGCAGAAATTCACGAGGCTGCGAAATTCGTTTTAGCAGGCTCGAACACAGCCCCGACCGTCACCCAACCATCGACATCCCCGACAGCAGCCCCCTCTGGCCACATCAAACAAGAAGACCTCAATCTTATCTTAGAACATTTCGCGTCAACCATTGTCACTGCCCTATCTGGTTCAAAGACATCGGGAACTGCCCGTCCGAACAGAGGATTTCGTCAAGAGACTCCTGACAATATGATGTGTATATTTTGCGGACTTGCAGGACATTTTATAGATGAATGCCTAACCTGTCAGGCATATATTAGCGAAGGAAAATGTAAGAAGAACACCGAAGGAAAGGTCGTCCTTCCAAATGGACAGTACACGCCTCGAAACATTCCTGGACGTTTTATCAAGGAACGCATCGACGAATGGCTGCGTTGAAATCCCGAAGTACCCGTCGCGCCAGCACTTTTGTATGGGATTGCTCCATCACCTGTGTCGACACCAGCTCCTAAAGGTTTATACCACGTCACATCCCTCACAAACAATGCCGAAGATAGGATAGCCACCCTCGAACGAGAATTGTTTGTGCTTCGAAGCGGGAAACCATTCGCACGACCAGGAGCGAGTCAGCCTCCCGAGGCCCAGCCACCCAGACCACAGGTACCATCAGCAGCTCCCGTTAACCCACCATCAAACCCTCCGAAACCGGTTTCATCTACCATTACCAATCATTCGACAGACACCCCAACTTTGGCACCATCGACAACCTCTTCTTCAACACCTACCACAGCCTCCCAACTGCCTGTACATCTGTTCACAGCCACGAAAGAGTATCTGCCCCCTCATGAACGAAACTTTGCAGGACCTTCGAAAGGAAAAGAACGTGAAGGACCATTGTATCATACTCAGGCCCCCATTCAGAACGACAAAATCGCAAACGACATCTTTACGTGTTCCATGAAGACTCCTATCATCACACTAACATCCGAAGAGCTACTCTCTCTATCCCCCGAAGTTTGTACAAAGTGGAAAGACCAAGTTACAGCCAAACGTGTTCCCCAAGAAGGAAATCACCTTCCGGTCCACATTTCCGAACAAACCGAAATATTCGTTGCGGATCCCTACGAAACCTACTTAAACTCTCTTCGACCTGGTGAAATTCCCAAACCTTTTGTCATTGCTAAAGATTCGCATTTGATTAGATCTGTCGTCATGGACATCAATGGAAAGGACTCAGTCGAGAGCGTCGTAGACCCTGGATCCTCAATTATCGCAATGTCCAAAGAAGTCTGCCACGAACTCAGCCTCACCTACAACCCTTCAATTCGCCTCCTGATGCAATCTGCGAACAGAGGCATCGACAAATCACTCGGACTAGCACGTAATGTCTCTTGCAAACTTGGCTCAATTACTTGATATATGCAGGTTCATATTATTTGCGACCCCGCCTACGACATTCTCCTTGGATGCCCTTTCAACGTGTTAACAGAAAGCGTAGTTTGAAATTATCGAAACGAGGCCCAGACCATCATGATTCGGGACCCTAACTCGACCAGATCAGCCACAATTCCCACCATCCCTTGTTTGCATCGTTGTCAGAAGGTTTTTCATGACTAGAGGATGAGATTTCGGAAACAAACCAGTGCGCATGTATTCTTACCTTTGACCTGACTAACACTTCTATATTTATCGAACGCACTGCGAATATCCCTGACCTCGAATCCTCGCCCTCGACCACTGCAATTATTTCAAACTTATATTTATCAGCCTGCGACAAGTTTCACGTTCCACAAAATACCTCGATGGTATTCCTCCCTATGCAAACCACTACTTCGAATTCTCTCCCTTCCTATGTAACATCAATCGACTCTACATACCCAACGTTCGCAGCTACGAAGAAGAAGTATAAATCCATCACACAAAAGATTCGACCAGTCATCGCTGAACTCCCCAACCGATTTCGCATCATTCGAAATATTGTCGGTAACCCCCTCGAAAACATGCCCACCCTCAACCCTCATCCACCACCATTTATCCCATCACTACGCTACACTATCGAACAAAAATCAATCGTCGACAAGAATCACCCTGGCAACTTCCTATGGCCCGAAGAACGGATGCTTATGCACGACTTTATTTGAAGACACAAAAACGCCTTCGCATGGAACAAAAACAAACGCGGCAGCTTCCATTCCGACTTTTTCCCTCCAATTGAATTCCCCGTCATTCCACATACGCCTTGGGTCGAACACAATATACCTATTCCTCCAGGCATTTACGAAGAAGTATGTGACATGCTGAAGAAGAAGATCGATGCAGGGGTATACGAACCTTCGAACTCTTCATATCGATCTCGATGGTTTTGCATCACGAAGAAAGATGGCAAATCACTTCGCTCTGTCCATAGTCTTGAACCACTTAACAAGGTCACCATTCAACACTCAGGCGTCGTCCCAATCCCCGAACACATAGCAGAACAGTTCAGAGGTCGCGGCTGTGGCGGCATGCTAGATCTTTATGTTGCATTCGACGAAAGGAAAGTCGCAGAATCTTCATGAGATCTTACTACTTTTCAGACCCCTTTCGGCGTGCTTCGAATTGTCACCCTACCAATGGGCTGGACAAACTCAGTTCCGATTCTACACAACGACGTCACCTACATCCTACAGCCCGAAATTCCCCATGTCAGGATTCCCTATATTGACGACACACCCATCAAAGGTCTGAAGTCCGAATATCGCACTACTGGAGGTTCGTACGAAACAATTCTGCAAAATCTCGCCATTCAATGATTTGTTTGGGAACACTTCGAAAACCTCAATAGAGTTTTCCGGTGCATGAAGTATTGCGGTGGAACATTTTCAGGTCCCAAGCTGTTCCTTTGCATCCCCGAAATAACCATTTTAGGTCATCATTGCAACATCGAAGGCCGTATGGCCGACCCTACTTGAATCGACGCAGTTAGCAAGTGGGCCCCATGTTGAACGCTTACCAAAGTAAAAGCCTTCTTAGGAACCATTGGAGTTTGTCGAATCTTTATTCACAATTTCGCTAAATGTGCTGCAGCTCTTATCCACCTCACACGAAAGGACGTTCCCTTCGAATTCAGTTCAGATCAAATCGCAGCACAAGAGGACCTTAAGCAAGGCCTAATCAACTCCCCTGCCATTCGCGCCATCGACTACACCTCACACGCCCCCATTATCCTATCAGTCGACACTTTGCATATCGCAGTTGGCTTCTTCCTCTCTCAATGCGACCCTGACAATCCTTGAAAACGATATTATAGCCGTTTCGGATCAATTACTCTCAACGAACGCAAAGCGAGGTTTTCGCAAGCCAAGCTCGAACTTTATGGGTTATATCGAGCCCTTGGCGCCTCACGATTCTATCTCATCGGCGTTCGAAATCTCATCGTTGAAGTCGATGCACAATATATCAAAGGAATGCTCTCGAACCCCGACATCGCCCCTAGCGCCAGCATCAATCGTTGGATCATATCGATCCTCACCTTCCATTTTACTCTCATGCATGTAGCAGGTACACACCATGGGCCCAATGGTCTTTTGCGCCGCCCTCCTCAAAACAACGATTCAGTTTTACAGGACGAAGAAGATTTTGGCAACTGGATCGACCAACTACACAGCTTCGTACACCAAATAAATCCCATCAAACTTTGTTCAATCCCCTCCCAACCGGTTCATTCGACATACGCCCTCACGACAGATCTCAGTAAGGGGGAGGATCTCTCCTACGAAAACATTCCACGGTCCGACAAAGTTAAAAACGATGATACGAAATTAGTACGCGTTCGTTCATGGTTAGAAGACTTGGTACAACCTCCGAACCTATCTGATTCTGAATATGCTACCTTTGTGTGATATTGCATGGAGTTCTTCATAGATTCAGGAAAGCTGTGGAGAAAGGACTCTCATGGCACCCACAAGATCATTGTGGCACCCGAAGACCGACTCAAAATCATTCGCGCAGCACACGACGATATCGGTCACAAGATGATTTTCGCTACGAAATCTCACATCACCCTTCGATTTTGGTGGCCAAATATGAAAGCAGACATTGCATGGTTCATTCGGATGTGCCACTATTGTCAAATTCGACAAACTCGAAATCTTCTCATTCCCCCAACAGTCGCAACTCCCACCCCTCTATTTGCCAAAGTGTATATCGACACCATGCACATGCCCGTTTCAGGTGGATATCGCTATATCGTGCAAGGATGATGTTCCCTCACCTACTATCCCAAATTTCGCAAACTTTGTTCCGAAACCACCACGATGCTAGGAGACTGGATCTTCGAAGACATCATTTGTTGATGGGGCTCCTTATCCGAAATTGTAACCGACAACGGTCCCGCTTTTATCACAGCTATGGAGTATCTCACGAAACAGTATTATGTTCGACATATTCGAATCAGCGGATACAACTCTCGAGCAAACGGCCTCGTCGAAAGGGCCCATTTTGACGTTCGACAATCCCTGTTCAAAGCGGTCAACGGAGACCAGGCCAAGTGGTCCATCGGTGTTCATCCAGTCTTTTGGGCTGAACGAGTCACAGTTCATAAATGCATGGGCTGTTCGCCCTACTTCACAATCACAGGTTTCCATCCCCTAATTCCCCTCGACATCTCCGAAGCAATATACCTCCAACCTCCCCCTGATTCCATACTATCATCTACCGATCTCATCTCCCAACGCACGGTAGCATTGCAGAAATGATCCCACAACCTCAAAACTCTCTACTCAAAAGTCTACTCAGCTCGCCTCGAAGCCGTGAAACAATTCGAACAGATCCACCAGCGAACGATCAAGGACTACAACTTTGAACGCGGTGACTTAGTACTTATGCACAATACACAGATCGAAAAGGCATTGAATCGCAAGATGCGTCCGCAATACATCGGGCCTCTCATTGTTATCGAACGAAACTTTGGAGGAGCATATATCCTATGTGAACTTGATGGTTCGGTCCTCCATCGCCCCGTAGCAGCCTTTCAAATCCTTCCCTATCTAGCTCGCAAATCTATCCCCATCCCCCCGCACTTTATCGACATTCCTGAACAATGCCTCAAAGAACTTCGAATTACCACCGACATCGATGATGACCCCCCCGAAGATTTCGCTCACGTCGAAAATGCTAATTAGAAGTTTTCTCCTTTTTTGTGTTCTCTCTATGTTCATCTTTTCTTTCTATTCTTTTAGTGTATACTACAAGCCGCGATATCGCACTTCGTGTGGTTGCGCAACTCTGAAAAGGGTTTTCGGCCATGATGATCTACTGAGCCTTCCCTTAAATTTCGTATTTGTGTTTTACTCTTGCCTCTATAACGCCCTACGATGCTCACAAACTTTGCCTCCTTCAGTCTGAACTTTTGTTTGTTACTTACTATCAATTTCGCAATCTTCGAAAATTTCTTAGGATTCACACTACAATACACAAGAAAAATAAAGAAAAATCTACAGAAAACAAAAAAAAACAAAAACAAAAACAAAAACAAAACAAAAAAAAACAAAAAACTCTCTACTCCTCCAGCATCCTATCCAGCATGGCCAACTCCTCACCCAAGACCTCGAATTTGACCCTCTTCTTCAGGTGCAGCTCAAGCAACATCCGACGCCACACCGCCCACTCCTTCTCCGAAGCCTCGACCTCGACGATCCCCTGTGGCTCGGCCTGTCGTTCCTTGGCCCTCGTCAATCGCTTAGGCCTCTCTGTTGCATTCGAAGGTCTGGCCCCAGGCATTTTGAGGGGCTCCGCAATGCGGACCTTAGGTACTAAATGAAACATTTCGAAGCAGTTAGCGAACAATCTAGGACATCACGAAGGGAATTCGTACCTGGTTTCAGACGCGAAGTCGGCTTCGCGGCCTTCCCCCCTTTTAGACTGTTAGCCCTCCGAATTCCTCGCCTGGACATGCCAGCCCAGTAGCACCCCTGAGCCTCCTGCGTACACTTCGTGCACTTCGGCACACCATCTTCGACCATGCACTGTGGCTTCGACTTGTATTTCATACACCTGTCGCACTATGAAATGGATTAGCAAAGACGAAACGACCCGAACTTACGACATACCGGTCCCTCGATGTACAGGAGGCCCCGCAAAACCCATCTTGGCCCCCTCACCCTGACTTCATCCTCTCCAGTCTTGTCCTCTAGACCCACCTCTTGCGCCCTATGTTTCCCCAGATGAGTGGCAGAAGGTTCGATCGTGTCTGGCTCCTCGTCCCCCGCCTCCGCCCTCTCTATGGCCTTTGCCTTGGCCTCCAAGTCCTTGTTCCACTTCTTCAGCTCCTCCCTCAAAAATGCCTTCGCGACGAACTTCTTGACAACCTCCTTACGTGCGTCCAAAAGATCCCGCCTTCGAACCTCCAGGGCCGCTGTCTTGGCCTCGGCAGCCACTCGCCTCGCCTCTTCCTGCGCTTCCTTTGCCTTTGCAGCCACTAACTCCTCCTCCTCCTGTCGTCGTGCATCCTCCTTCTTCCTCTCCTCCCGCTCCACCTGCTCCTTCAAATCTGCAAAAAGAAACTCCCTGCCCCAAAGAAGCCATTCGCGATGCGCGAGGGGTGCGAACATTTCGAAAACTTCATTTATGAGGTTTTGGACAGCCGAGCTGCGCTCCTCACCTAGGCCATCTGCCATGTCATCGTAAACGGCCTGCAAAAAACTGGTTAGCGTTCGAAATGACAAAATCCCAATGAAACGTACCATCCTCTCACAAAAACCTTTACCCCACACTTCAAAGTCTAAATCTTCGGCTTTGCCAGCCTCAGGCATCGACTTTGCATAGTCGAGAAGGGTGCGTTCCAGGTCGGCCAGAATGTGTGACATAGCGAGTTAGAAGAATGGAGATGAAGGTATGGAGTTAGGAGAAGGACGAAAACGATTGAACTCTTATCAAAAATTTTAATGGTCTCGTGATTGCGATCAGCATGTGACATGGTTCAACTTTGGTTCGACTGACTGGGACAGTCAGGATTTCAGTAAGGGGGAGGATGATAGGGCCACCTGGCGGGTTAAGCTCCGAAATCACTCCAAATGACACATAGGTGACCTCACATGCCATATGAATGAACACGAACATCTCTGATTCCACACTAGCCACTGCGAAACGAGTTCGAACAACTTCGAACAATTTCACACATGTCCGCGACACTTCAACTGCACGCATTCACCTCGTACCTGCTTCATGGATGTTTGGACGTGTTACCCGCACCTTCCACAATGTTCCCCCACCTCATCCGACATGTTCTGGAGGCACGCGCACAGGTATATTAGTGCCTTGGGAAACAACGAGGTGCTTAGCGAGATTTCGAGATATTACAACAAAGGACAGTTCCCTTTGGACATGTTTTACGCTCCGCATTTTGATCAGGAGGTCTCCTTTCTTATCACCTTTATTTGTTTTTGATGTAGATATGTTTCACATAGCCTCATGTTCTGCCTCATGTTTCTCTATTCCCTTTTTGGTACTTTCCTCTAAAAACATATAAAAGCTTGTACCACTTACATACAAAAAACAAGAAATCATCTTCACCTCATATCGTCTGGATTTAAGGAGTTTTACGCTCTAAATCCAAACTAGCCTTAGTCCGAAGTTTTGCGAAGTTATTGTGAACTTCTTCATCCATCGTCGTGTCCTCGAAACATTCTTCTGCACTTATTCCCGCACTCTTGTCGTCATTCCCAGCCTCTCGTATTGCATACCCAGACCGTCCACCCTCGTCAAGCATCGCGCGTTGTACCTCGAACTTCTTGGAACACCTTCGCGCACGCATAAACCAACATCGGGGCTTCGAAACTACTTCGCCTTGCCCGAAACTATGTCGAACCTGTTTTCAAACTTGTCTACATCCTTGACAGTGTGGGCAGTAGACGTTTAGACCACCTCACACCCTTCCTCTGACTTGTGTTATACCGAACCGACATATTAGGTGTTTTTGTTTGGGTTTCCGGGTCGAGCATCATCACCGTCTCACTGTCTACCCAGAACTACACCCAGCACTGTTATACTGTCCCAGTTATTGCATCCTGTCTCCCCATGCCTCACCTAGAGTCACTCACTCTCAGACGTGAAAGATTGGATGCCAAAATGTGCATATAGTCAAAGTCACCACACAGAGTGTGAAACCCATGCATACAGCCACTTTGTCCACTCACACTCCTTGAACTCCTGGTTCCCTCTCTCCACTTACATTGCTTGATATGTCCCCCGCACTGAAAACACCAAAAACACCTACGATCTCAAATAGCGAGTCAGATAACGCATCAATATTTCTTAACACAATGCCCACCATGAACTCAATCCCCTATGTGTCAGCTGAGGTTTTCTAGTCAGGAAGTGGTGGACCAATTCCCTCCAACAGTTGGCTCACAATTGTGAACTTACAGGTTTTTGAGAATGCCTGCCGATGCTATTTTTCGCACAAGGGGACTACAGCTGAGGAGAGGGTAGGAAAGATAATCTACAACTTTGAATCTGCAGAAATCCAGACATGGGTTTATGCAGAGGAAGAACGATTGGTAGCTATGGATTTCTCTTCTTTTATGACAGAGTTGAAGAAGAAGTTTTTGCCACGCACTTGGGAGTATGCCCTGGTCCGAGACCAGATCACGTTGCAGGAAGAAATGGGATTCCTTGCCTGGGTAGAGAAGGTTATCACTGCTAACACTGAACTTGGAGGGGCAACCTCAGCATATCATATCGCACCAGACCATCTTCGTATCCATCTTATTCCTTGCATGCACCCCACTCTCGAATGTGCCTATCATGCCAACAACCCAAAGCCGAATACTCCCAGAGCACTGGTGGGTATCTTGGATGCAATTGCAGACTTCGCAGATTGGAAAGAGCGTGTTAACATCCTTGACCTGGAACTTGCGGAAAAGAGTGAAGGGTGGGTTAATCACCTCGCCAAACTTTCAACACCTGCATCCACCACCCATGGAGCCGTTGCATCCCGCGGTGGGGGTATCCTCCACAATTCCAGTGTGGCTAACATGCAGCCCATGAAGTAGAACTACGTTGGGATTCCGAAGCCCACGTGTGAGGAGAAGGACATACTGAAGGCTCACCTCGAGTGCTACAAGTGCCGAACATTCTACGCAGGACATTTCTCACCTGATTGTAACCAAGAAAAGCTAACGCCTGACACTTGCAAGAAGATCACTGCAGTGGGAGCTGCAAAAGCAAAAGCAACCTATGAAAAACAGAAAGCTGGGAACATTGTCTCCGCGGTCTTCAAGGACAATGAGGAGAGTGAAGAATTCTCTGATGGAGAATTTGGGTTGCAGGAAGGTGACGAGTACGTGCCCATTTCCTCCTCATTGCCAGATCACTTGCAGTGGACATGCTGCATGGACGCGCCTTTCACATGTGCTCCTACCCCAGTGTCCACCCTTATTGACCACGGATCTGCTCCAGTCTTGATATCTGAGGAGCTTGTTGAAATCCTCAGTCTCCAGCCCCACAAGTTATTCAAACCCATGACCGTTTCAGGTAGTGTTTAAAGGTCCGGTCATTGTAACCGCAGGAAAGACCGAAACCGGACCGGACTGTGACCGATGTAACCGGACTATCAGTCCGGTTATGTCCAGTTATAGTATGGTCACAGTTACAGTTATGTGCGATGTGTAAAAACATCGTAACCGACGAAAAACTGGTTATAACCGGT
>QFEU01003896.1:0-11447 GCA_003316345.1 Tricholoma terreum
ATCTATGGTACGATTCATATGCTACGTTGGCCTATCAATACTGACTCGTGAACCAACAGGCCAACGCGAACGGGCCAATGCATGTGCATATTGAAACTCCCCCTTCTGCGCCTGAGTGCAGGAAGTATGGGGAAATATTGATGCATGTGATGCCGCTCCAGCCATCAGACGATCTCGAGGAGCCAGTTGACGGCTTCATTCATTTGACGCAATCTCAATTCCCTCCTCAACCTCCGGATGGTCCTACAGAGCCCATAGAAGTTGGTCTTGCACGTATTTCACTGCCACTTGAGGCTATTGGCCCCGGAACAGGTATGTAGCTCCACTGACTTTCGCGGAGTGGCACCAATTCTTTCCTGTCAGACTATTTTGTACCGGATGCAACCGTTGGAAGCCCGCTTGCTGCAGATGAAGGTAGGGAAGGTCGAGGTTGAGGGCATCGTGGCCGAGGGAGTTGTAGTAGAAGAGGTCGAGAGATCCGGGGTCGAGGGGGTCGAGGGCCATATGGTGGAGGACATAGTCAGGGAGTGAACATGGATGAAATAGTGACGCCGCCTGCAGTGGAAGGGATGGTTGATCGGCCGGTGGCAGTGGAGAGAAAAAGAAAGAGCAATGATGAATTACCTTGCGAGGTGGTCACCAGGAAAAGAATAAGGAAGGCTGCACGCGACCCTCAGGGTAACGAATATGTGATACAAGCGAACGGGCGTCGTGGTGGATGGGCATGATTTTATCTTTGCTATTTTTAGACAAGTGTGCGGCACGAATGAATATCATTTCACGTATATTGCAAACAATGTGTGTTACTTTTGAGGGGAGAACCTGGACAAAAATCCCACAAACATGACCCCAGTCCCTTGGGCCATGCTCGATCTATGAATATAGATATCTATCTATAAAGATAGACATCTATCGAGACACCTGACTGCGTTTTCTTCTCAATAGTTATAAATCTATCACAATCTACATAGATTTATATCTATCTTTGTCTATTTTGCACAATCTCCCTCCTCGATGTTCGATCATGTCCCTGATACATTCTACTAGAATCCTATCTCATTTGCACTCTCTCGGGACACGCTGGCTGTGTCCATCGTTCTCAATTTCTCTCGATTTCTCTCGATTCTGCTCGATTCTGCTCGGCTCCACCCTCCCCTGACTGATCCGATCGGCCCTCAATTTCTCTTGATTCTGCTCGATTCCTCCATGATGACCAATCTGATCGGCCCTTCATATGATCCCTTTTCCCATGGCCCCGATCCACCTGATCTGTCCCCTGGCCGCCGCTCTGCCAACCAAGCACCTTTTCAAATCAGCAACAGCCGCATTGCCCTGGATGCAGCACCCGTGCCCGGCATGTACACTTCTGATATACCATTTACGCCCGCCCACACTACTCTTTACGCCCGCCCACGCTACTCTCTCGCATGCAATCCTTTGGTCCCAAAATGAATTCCACTTGCACTACGAATGACAGCGACCTTCCAATCATACCCTCACATCCTGTGGTTGTCATGCCAAGCGCCGCAGCTTCGCCCAGCAAACCCAGTCGTGTCCGTGGGGATCACAGCACAGAGAACCTTCTGGTACCCCAGTCAATGGAAGGCTCCCACCCCCTGTATCCATGGTATGTCCCTACATTCCCTCCTTCAGCCTTATCTGCTCATCCTCTCTCACTCTCTACAGCAGCTTCCACAACGATCACATTGAAAGCATTTGGAATGACCTTTAAATCAGCGGGATCGCGCGTTGCACAACGTCTACATAAATTCTTGTCTTGTACCACTTATATATGCATTCAGATTGATCCATGTCTTCGTATTATATTTTTTCTCGTGCGCAGACCCACAATTCCCACTTCAAACATTGCATGTCCACCATCAAGCTCTTTCGGCCGAAACCACATGTGCCTCTGCTAATGTAATCCGTAATCTTTGAAATCACAACTTGAATTTGCCAACTCACATCATGCCGTCGTTGGCGACTCCTCGCCCAGTAGGAACCGTTGTATGAATAGATGCATATCTGTTCCGATCTATGCCTGCTCCGCAGGCTGTGTCAGCCCCCTACTTGGTACGGGACAGTGCGGCATCCTTGGTGATAATACACCTCTCAATCCATCCTTCCCCCTTCCCATCCCATTTTTCCCCTCATCAGTGCCAGTCCGCCGACTCCTCATTGACATGTCCCTGGGTCCCCGCATGAAGTGCACCCGCTGCCCCTGCACCCAGTTTGCAGTGGCCAATGATGGTGAACACCTGCGTTATGTGAGTGATTTCCCCACCATCCTCCATCTTTCCCCTGACTGCCTCCATACCCTAAGATGGCTCAATCCCCAGCAGAAGACTGCGGCGCATGTCGACACCCATGGTATTCTCATGCCGTACTGGCACTGTCCGGTGCCCAACAACCCAACTCCCACTTCCAAAAAGGTGGGTATCGTGATTCGACCTGTGGTGGATTCCACTCCGTGCGTTTTAGTTTTGAGCCCTTACATCCTACTACACCCCTCTCACCACCGCAGCCCATCCCAGCCCGACCCCAGATGGACACTCTCGAGCACCTGTGTATGTGGTGCCCCATGGGCCAACCATGAGGTTCTACCGGCAACATCCACTGGAGCCCCTGCGATGTTGGCTCCCGTAGCCACATCCACCCTTCCAGCTCCCACCTCCGCCACCCTGGCTGGGGGTTCCCGAAGTGGTCTATCATCCCCAGCGTCTATACTACAAGCTCTCCCCCCGCCAATCTTCCCTGGGTTCACTGATGCCAACCAAACACTTCCCCTTGCAACCAACAACGTGCCCCTCATATCCCGGTTCCAGGGACCCGCGCCACGTGCTGCTGGCAGTGCCAATGTGAGCCGCAACCAAAGTCGCCAAAGGAATCTTTCTCAAAACCGAACGCTTTCCAAACCGCCTTCCTTCCAGGTCACTATACTGTTCTGGCCCAATGTGGTAAGTCCACTGAGATTACCCCTCTCGGCTATATTGACCCTTCATCCCTTGCAGATTCCAGGCGACCACGAACCCCTCGCTGCGCGCACCTATGAGTTTAAAGTCACTATGGCTCAGTTCGATGCAACCATGGCGAAATTAAGGTCCCACCACTTGGTTTTTGATACTCCGTTGCCATGTGACTCCACCAATTTGGGCCCTCAGTTGAGTGCAGTCATTGCCCAGCAGTTTCAATCCCACGCGCTCACCCTCCCCTCGGCCCCTGGTGGACTCTCCGACATCGCTTACAATTTTCACCAACAACCCTGGACAGTCATGAAGTCACACAAACGGACTGATTTCTATGTTTTTCGCCCAGAAACCAGCTTCAGTGCCAATACCTTCGACAAAAAGGCCATCCTCCAACTCAACAACCGATTCAAGAACCCTGAGCTTGGCAACACCAATCCTTTACTTGTTTTAGGTTAGTCTGGCGTTATCCCACACCAAGCGCTCCTGAACGACATTTGCTCCACAGCTCCTCAGTACGGCCACATCAAAGCTCCGATTGCCCACTTGGAGCGCCCAGATGATGACCGGGCTGTCCTCCTGCATGAGCCTCACCCTTGCTTTGCACAACGGGTCCTCCAAGGCGTCCCTTACTCTGGCAATCCCCGAGATGCTGTGGAGTGCATCCCTGACCTCTGTCCTGGAACCCGAGACGATGATGTTCGACCCAACTCTGTAAGTATATCCTGTGTCTACATGTGGAGCCAGGCTTGAACTCCCAAGCCCAGCCTTCGTCCTCCACCATTCCTGCAGTGCGCAATCGCTCACCTGCAAACCTGGTAAGTACCTCCCGATCGTGGTGACTTGTATAATTGATGCCGAACAGGGCCTCTCTCCCCCGCGGGCCCGAGCCCGTGTGCATGAGAGTGTTGCTCCTATTCGTGAGGTAGTTCTACCTTCAAGCGCCATCGCTCGTATCGCTGATCATCTCGTAGCCCCAAAGCTCGTTCAGCAGAGTCAGGCGCGAGCCCAGCATCCCCTCTGGGCCTCTCTCGCAATCTCGTCACCCTGTAGGTGCCATCCTTTGCTCTTGACGCCTGTGATTGCTGAACAGCCTGTCAGACCTCCATACACACGACCTCTCAATCTCGCTCCACCTGCTCATCGTCTTCCCGCCCAGCCCAGCCGCTATCCACCTCTCGGACTCTCCAGTATATCGAGATCGACGCCGATGCCGATAGTCAGACCTCCATGCACACGACCTCGTCTCACAGTCGCTCATCCTCTTCTCGCCTGGCTCAGCCTCCATCTACCTCTCGCACTCCCCAGTACATCGAGATCGATTCTGACAGCTCAGATGACAGTCTGCCAACAGCCTCGGAGGCCTTTTTACCTCCGAAGACCTCTCCGAAGAGCATGCCAGGACCATCTTCCAGTGCTGCTGCAGAGCCGCCCACTATCCTTTTCGCCGCCCCACCAAAGGCGGTCCGTTCTTGGCAAGTGGACATCAAGCTGGCCACCCAACAGACTGAGGAGCACGAGAACGTGATGATCCGTGGCAAATCCATACTGGGGATGGCCATTGCGATCATCGACTTTCTCGAGCATCTCCACGCTCAGGCTATTGGACAACCATCTTTCTCTCTGCCTCCCGAAGTCGTAGCATTCAACCAACAAGCGACGTTACTGTCCTTCCTTCAGCCATCCTTTGACCAAGATTACTCCATGTAAGGTCATCCTCCAGACGTCCTGTTGTTCGCATATTCACGCCTATCACAGTGGTGTCAGCCAAGATCAAGGTGTCGTTTCACTAGGAGAGGGACCCGAGAAAGCCGTCTTCCGACAGGCCATGAAACTCCTGGCCAACAACCATCAGTATTGGCAGCCCTCGACCTCGGTCGAGGGAACCTTCACGTTCTGTTTCAGTCCCACTCCTGACCCTTCGCGCATCGCCCGTTTCAAAGCCTATGGAACTCTCATCGCCCTGTACTGTTTCAAGTATGGGCATGGTGTAGAGGTGTGCCCTTGGGTGGTTATTGCGATGGCTGGTGGCAAGGACTCGCTTTGGGTGGAACATTCCTTCATTGAATATTTGAGCCCAACCACGGCTAAACGCCTGCAACCCTGGCTGGACCTTGGACCGGAGGATCCGATCCCTGCTGACAACTTCATGCATCCCATCAATCAACTGTTACTGGAGCTGGATCTACCGGTGCGCCAGCTAACAAGCCACTTATTCCACACCTTTGACTGTCCTACCTCCAGTCTAGCATGGTTCCAGCCATTAGAACTGAGGCCCTCCACCAGCACTGGACAGTGACCGTGCTGGCCAAGGCCCTTCTTGGCCACTCTGACCCTTGGCAGCAGGCAGAATTTCAGGCCCTTTGCTACGGATTCAATCTCTCTCTCTCCAAGTGTGGTGCGGCACCAGGCAGGCCATCTGTACTCACGGTCAGATGCCCATCCTCGCTTGTTGCCCTGGCTTTGATATACTAACATATTACTGGGCAATAGGTCTTCCAATGCCAGGATGTCGGCATCCCACAATTGGTTGCTGGGATGTTCGATCGCCAGATTGGCAGTGTCGATGATATTTGGACTCACACTTGTTTCCGTTTAGGCAGTGACAAGGCCACCGACAGCACACCTAAAACTGCACTTGCTGTCCAGCTTTTTGCTGGCCGCTTAGAGTCATATCTCCGAGCCCCTGGTCATCCACCCTCACTGCGTGGAACAGTAGTACCTGTTACCGACCACGAGCAACATGCCTCCGATACTCTGTTGCGCAGTCGCCTCTGGCTCGCGACTGTCTCGGATTCTGAACTCCTGCCCGTGGATGACGCCTGGCGAATCTCCGTATGTGTGCATGGCTACTCTGGAACCCTAAGTTACTCAGGCTGAAAGTTATCCAGGTCACCCTCCGTCGAGCCAAACCTTACGAGACCGCGGTAGGTTCGCCGAAATGACCGTTGGCACCATCTAACCTCTCTATGTTAGCCCGGCATATATCCCCTGGCTTTTCACACATGCTCATCGGATGTGGATGTCACCGTCAACGGGGCCTTGGAAATGATGTTGGTCCACGATCAAGAGGTCTTTGACGCATGGTTGCATTCACAGTGTTACCAATCCCATGGACATTACAATCGACTGTAGACAGAACGCATTCTGGTTTTGTAGTATTATAAAGCGAGGTCATTACAATCAACTGTAGATGGGATATATGCTGGTTTCGTAGCATTATAAAGCGAGGTCTCTACAAAATTATATTATACTAAGTGCTTTGAAGTTCGAGAACTCCGTTCCAGAATCATTGAATGGACTTCATTTGCGACTGTCTCCGGGAACTACCTGTAAATCGGTTCCTTCCTGCCCGTATACGTACTATCTTAGATATGGAGATTAAAACGACCAGCCGCCGATGTTGCTCACAGTGTTGTTGATAAACAGAGCCAGTGAATAGATCAGATACTTATTCTGATGCGTTACAGTCAATTTTGCCGCCAATTTCCAGCAAATTCAGTAGAACTCGACGAGACGTGTCAACGCAGCCTCTTGGTTATAGGCATCCTCTGTGTGATACCTAACGCCCTGCGTTCTTCCTCACTCATAAGTGCAGCCATGTTCTGGCCGCAGTCCCGGATTTTAAGCTCGACCTTGTCACGAATGCTGGCTAAACCAGCGCCCAGTATGCCTGCAAGTGAGAGATATGGATTGGCTGGATTTTCCTGCGGACTGAGAGCCGATGACGGCGATCTGGGGGAGGTCTATGTCACCCTGGACACTTGTGTCAGCAGGGACTTCTATTAAATGCAATGATAAGTGAGCATTGACAAGTACGTACCCTGTGCCATGCAAGCGATTCACTAGGTCTAGCATTCGCCGCCGCCCTTGCGACCAGTGTGAGTTGGATAAACCGAAGTATAAGCCCTCGTCAAAATCTCGAGGCCTCGTCCACAGCGCCCACTTTCCTGGGTCAGCCGATCTTGTTTCAGGTTGAACTAACGGCATGACGTTTTCCCAAACTCCCCACCCAAAGGTTGGTTGAAGCTCAGGCTCTAAACGTCATGATCCGTCATGATGTCTTAGGTGGTAACCTCTCCCCCTCCAACCAACACCTGTCCATTATCCAGTCCGTTATGCCTGCAAGTGAGAAAAATGAAAAGTTTTGCACCATGCAAAATGCATCACGCGCTAAGTGTGTCACTCAACGCACCCTCCCTGAAATGCTCAAGGCACGCTTGGGAAGTGACATGAAATTATTGACGGTGCAAGTATATACAATATGGCAAGATGTAATATAGTGAACGACATGAAAATCAGGCAACTAGGGCTTGCACATGTGTCTGGATGAACTGCTCAGCCAACGCCAAGTTATTTGGCTTTAGCTTCCGGAATTCACTCTCACCTCTCAGACGAGCTCGCCATGCTTTCACTGGTAGTGGTTCTGCACCAGCCTTTATCTCATCAAACCCCGTTCTAAACCATTTCTCGTTATATGGTGTCCATCGGCCATAATTCTCGCCAGCTGTCTTATGCTCAAAAGAGGTGGTGAGGGGGAACCATGATTTGAGTGCTATCTGATCACCGCTACCTGCATCATCTCTTTAAGTGCATAGTATATAGGATATTAGATGCAAAAACATACCTGTGTAACATATGTATGCCCCACATAACAGATCAAGTTCTACCTGGGTCAGATCATCATCCCCCAGAAGATCACCTGTTGGTAGATCTGTCACAGAAAGGCCATTTTGATGAACCGTGGTTGCAAGTGAAGGTCCTCGAAGTGCATCGTCAAAGCTGAGGGTCTCAACCACCAGACGCCACACTATTCCACCCTGTAGCATGGCGGCACGGGCTCGAGGCTGAGACAAGATGACCTGAGATTGCTGCTGATATGCCTTATAATCTTTGAGGGTGAACTTGTAGCCTGATAGACGGATAGGTAGGATGTGATTAGAAGTGATGGGGGAACGAGGGATGGCCTTTAGGGGAAGCAATGTGTGAAACCGTATTCCCTGTTGAACAAGTTGGCGCGCGATGTCGCGCTCATCAAAGCGTGGGTCCAGCCGACACACATACAAAGCATCAGCAGCATTTGTAACAGCCAGCTTCCACCTGACAGTCGAAGCTTGCCCATAGTCGAAGAGAAAAACAGTTGAACTGATACAACAAAGACACTTGAGGCGCTGTGCAGACACCAGAGGAAGACGACTCGATTCTTCGAGATCCCATCTCTCTATCTCAGGTCGGACTCCACTGACAAGTTTCTTGACAAACGCTAGGGCAATGCCAGCAACGGGCGAAGAGAAGAAACCCTGGGGAACAAGAGTCAACCCTAGCAAATGCATGAATTTCGTCTGTTCTGGTATTGGCGCCTTGGTCGACGAAGTACAAGGGAGGGGCAGGGGTGGTACAAAGCCGTAATGGTGTGCAAGGATTTCTACTGCTTCACATGCATAGATAGCAGCCAAGTCAAAAGAAGGATCACTGTCTGCACGAGTGTCTCCAACAACAGGAGGGGGCGGCAGTATCTCCAGAGTATTCATCAACCTTGCAGGAGATGTCAGGGGTCCAAAGGGAGACGAGATCCGTGGAGGCGATAGATTATGGTTGAATGGGTCGATTTCATCATCTTCTCTTGCCGTATATATGACAACACCATCCATATCCTCCTCTAATGCAGCAGCAGGCTGAAAACCCTCACAGCAGTCCCATTCATTCCTCCACGAATCATATCGCTTCTGCGCCGCAGGATACATCGAGAGCACATCAAATCTCATGTTCTTCGTAACAGGCTCACGTCCGAGTACATTCGGATCCTCAATGCTAGGGACCCATTCATAAACTTTTGCTGATACAGTTGGGGGGTTCCGCTCCCGCTCCAAGCATTGCTGTCGATGTACTGGACTCTCAGATGCAAGGTTTCAAGCATTCAGTGCATCACGGACTGCAAAGAACTCCTGCCATGCAGGCTTTCCCGTGCCCTCTGCACCCCGCTCCACATCCTGATCTTGCGTATTGAATAACGAAGGAGGCTCCTGGATGAGCATTGTTGTCCCCATTTGCAGTTGTTCTGGAAGAGGAGCAAACTGGGCCAAGTCTGGGTTTTGCACAACAGCTCGCACTTCATGCTTATCCCATCGATACCACACTGGGACATGGAAGTGGCAGAACCACGGAATCGTAGGCTGTTGTCGGTCGCTTGGCACCACAGTCCCATCCAAACGGGAAACCAGTCCCTCGCAAGCATGCAACGCTCGTGGGCAGTCCGGGGGGATTTGAATGAGGAATGGTATCCATAAGCCCACGGAGAGTAAGGACGGACGGCTGAGAGAGAGAATTCTTTGGCCAAAATGGATGTGGCGTGAACGATGGCGTCTTCAAGTCTTGCCCAGTGAGCGCGGGTGCGATCAGGTAGAGCATATCCAACATTTTCTATGTGTTCAGGACTTGGAACGCGGGCAAGCGAGCTGAATGGAACACCCTTGTAAGAAGGCTCGAGGGGTACGAAACTGAACCATCCAAATGCTGGATTCCACCAACGGGGAAGCCAGGGACCATTTATAGTCCTGAAGACATTTCGAATTGTGCCGTGATCCCAGTCTGGAGGAGGTGCGATGACCTCGCGTGGGCAGTTGGGAGAGTAGAACAATTCACCGTCGAGTATAGTGACCTTGCCATTAGAGCGGTCGATATGTCTGCGAAAAGAAGGATTGAAAATTGGATGCTACATAAGATATGTATAACGTACTGTGGCACACTACTCATACTGAAAGGTCGAGGTAGAAGACTCGAGCTCGAGGTAAGGGACCAGGAACGATATGGACTGACGAAACTACGCCGTAAGGAGCGCGATGCGAGTTTAGGAAGTCTGATATACGTGAGGGGATGTGTTCGGGAAGCCCGATACACACTAGGGGGAGTTGAGTGTTCAGGAAGCCCAAATCACTCAGTGGTCACGGTAGGATAGGAACGAGAACAATTGACACGCGTTTGTGCGTGTCGTCACTTGACCTTATGTCAGTGTGTCGTCACTTGACCTTAAGCGTGTCGTGATCTTGATGAGCGTTTGCCATCTTTTCATCAACCACGCTGGACACGCTGTGAACTGGGTTTCCTAGGCACAGCGTCTCCGGTCGTCCTCTATCCGTCTGTGCTCTGGGCTTCCTAGACACAATTTCTTCCCCTCATTTCACTCTGTCCGTGCTCTGGGCCAACTACCTACTGCGTCTCATTCTGTCTTCCCGACGATCGCTCTGTTCAATTCTGACACTTGTGGTGCCTACCCGGCGCGTGGAGTATACGCTGATACGAGTGAGTACCTCGTTTTTTGCCTTCCTGCCGAGATGAATGAATTTATTTATCTCTTACTTCAGTTACAACACTACTATTCAGTGACCAGATCTTCAGTGACCACATCGATACCTTACAAGCCCTCCACGATATCGGGCAGCTCCACGGATCGTTTTGCATTCAACTCCTTCTTGTCGCTGTTCGACAGTCCTGCATACCAGGTGGGATCATAGAAATTCTTCGGCAGCCCTGGAACCGCCTCACGGACGCTCTCTTTACCCCCTCGAGCGACGCGTATACGTGGAGGATTACCACTCCTTGTGTTTCCGTAGGCGTTAGTCGTATTCGCCTCGTATTAGGTCTTTGTCGCGCCAAGGTTCTCCAGTGCGCTTGCTGCATACGTTTGTTGACATCGTGAGGTCTTTCCCCTTTGCGTGGCCTACCTTTCATCATCTCACGTTTCAGGCTTCGTAGGCACCGTTTAAACATATCCTCGATTTCCTCCTCGGTATCTTCATCAAACACATATCACTGTCTCTCGACATGGACGTACGAGTAACTCCGTCCGACGAGGGTTCCGCTGTCTGTTGGGAGTTGGCCTGAAGCGTCGGGGTGGTAACTTTTTGTGTCGGGGTGGTGTTGCGTTTGTTAAAATATCACTACTGCCGTCCAGGCCACCTAGCTTGTTAAACAATATATCGATCTTCTCCTCCGTTGTTAATGACTGGGCGATATTCAACTTCATCCTCATGGCATGACAGATGACCTCTACCTTTTGCCCTTATGATATGCCCCATCTATAGTCTTCTATAGTACGTTCCACAGCCAGACGAAGTACTGGCACACAATTTTGAATTGGAATCTAGCCAGCTAATGATTTACCCTATTCCATTGATTTACCCTATTCCCTTGAATAAGTAACCGACACCTGGCAGCGTTTGGCTGTTCCGCACCATGCCCAATCCTCTCAACAATCTGCGAGCCGCATACGTTTCGCTCGAGGGGAACGTCGTCAGTGCTCTTCAAACCCAGTTTAACGTCCATCGTTGGGTGTAGTTCTACTGCCGAGGATATACTTATCAACCGCAAGTCTGCGCAAGGACTCGGATAAACCGACGTATACGCCCTCGTCAAAATCTTGAGGCCTCGTCCACAGCGCCCACTTTCCTGGGTCAGCCGATCTTGTTTCAGGTTGAACTAACG
>QFEU01003898.1:0-28368 GCA_003316345.1 Tricholoma terreum
CCGTTTTTACCGAGATTTTCAATCTCAACTCAGTAAAAACTGAGAGAGTTCCACTAGGCACACCGGTGGAGTTTCCGGCCTTATGTCATCTAACGGTATGCGTCGAAAGCAAATCTTTCAAAGTTAGTAACAATTTGTACTGTGTACAATGCTCAGAAGCATCCGTGGCCTTGCATTCACACCTTGGTCCAATCTTCAGTCATGATGCTGGATTCAGGTGGGAACAGCTTGCAAAAAGATGTGCCCGGAAACGAAGGTAGAGTGAGAGAGTCTCTGAGAAAGCGGTGGCGAGGGCGATTGAGATTAGTGGATGAATTAAAGTGTTCCAGGATGCTATACTCTGAGTCGTATATGCAGGAGGGATAGACATAGCGTTATATACTACTTCTGCATGCTCTGGCGTCCTGTGGTGCAGGAAGTTGAGTATGATGTAGACTCCGAGACCTAGTCTAAAACGGCCTAGGTACCGGCTTATTCAACGTCTCCACCCAGCTCCATAACTAATTTCAGTATGAACTCAGTCGGTAAAAACGTTGATTTTGGCCGTTGCAAATACGCTTTAATTTGACTTTTTTTTGTACCGAGATCGGTCATCATGCATCATGATTGAGGTTGGGGGTTACAGCTCCACTTTGCCCCAGGCCACGGTTCCTAGGGCAGGCAGATGGCGTCATGGACATGTTGACACTGACGAACATCACGTGAACCTAGTTTCCGACAATTTCCGGGTTATATATGAGCGATTCCCTAACCGCAGCAGCCTGAGACTCCAACCACTGCTTCTTCGTATCATCAGCTGGAGGATCGTTGTTTGGTAATCAGTGATTGTTGGAGACAGGGGAGTGGGAGAGTCTCCCACGCGGCGAAGTTGGGAAAAACTGGGGGATGGGATGGGATGGGGATGGGGCAATGGGTATCCAGCAAGCTCGCCACCATGGTCTCTTCCTACCTTAATGGGTCGATGACTCGTTCCTGTGGTACCTGTGGCAAATACCAGGTGTGGAGTAGGTTGTTTTTTGGATCACATACGTCATCGGCTGACCAGCGACTGGCAGATCAACTAGGCTCTTTTTTTACACCCGTACGCCGACACTTCTCTTCAGGACTGGGACTTTAATATATACTCTCTGCCTGAAAAATAGCATGCCTGTGAGCAGGTGTCGTTCCTAAGGTTCCTTCGTACGCAATCTTACCGGAATTGGTGATCAGTGTCCAAGTACGTCGTATAGCCTTTTATCTCTTCTCCAAACTTTGTCTTGGCGGGAAGAACAACGGAATAGCCGTCACGTCGGCAGCGGTGCGAACTTGAGTCAGATGATTATGGTTCGGGTAACGGTGTCAAATGCATGAGGCTGCATATCTTTATGATGGTTGCAGGATTCATAGCCGTGACGGATCGCTGACTTCGCAGTAAATGAGGGGGAGAATTCAGATCGTAGGAGTTTTCAGATCGTAGGAGTTTTACGAGCAATGCTCTTAAATTACTAACTCACTTGATGATGGGCTGGATGATGGAACGTGATCTGACATTCAATGCCAGTCAACGCTCAACCGGTACAGTATTTATAATCTGGTCTGGTTTTACCACTGCCGACCAATGGTGAACGCCACTACTGAAGCCAGCAGCACCTTATACCTCACCGATCATCGCAAACTCGGGCGCTAAAAACCTGCACCGAGATCACGGGCATCTCCCATCAATGTCCGAGATCCACCGTGATTCAATATCACTCCATGCTCTGCTGCCTGGCGACTTTCGAATGTACTCACTCTCATTTGCCGGTTCTAGTTCCCTAAGACCCCTTTCTACGGCTCGGACGCTTGCCTGGGTACTTCCATTTCTGCATCGAACGCCACAACTTCGAAGGAGGGCTGGGGCGCGATGCACGAGACTAGATTTCAAGACAGCGTGACACGGACCCGGTCACTATCCGTCTTACTTTGAATTTGATATAATCATACTTCTATAGGCGATAGGGCGCTGTGGCGAATCCCATAGTCAATCGAGGCTTTGGCCTATTATTGGTCAACCCTTGGTCATAAGCGAAGAGATCTGTCAATGGACGAAATATAAAAGTCCGTTCTCTCCAGCGACGATTGTAAGAAACACCCCAATGACGAACCTCGGCGTTGGTCGTCACTCACTTTTCCTAGTTATCTTCGGACTTCTCTGTTTTACCGCTTATGAAGTCGCAGCAAGCTTTCCGACTGCTCACTGCGATAAACCGCATCAGCGACAGGAATGGTTAGCCATGCACGTTTATTTCCGGTCACTGCGTCGGATTGATGTCCGTATCGTAGGAGGACGCTTAGCAAATGGCAAAGAAAACAGTATATCGAAGCAGTGCAATGCCTGCAAAGTCTGCCTGCCACCAGTGCATTCAACGGAGTCAAAACTCGTTTCGATGACTTTCAAGCGCTGCACATCAATCAGACAGACCTCGTTCATTTTGTGGTGAGTACATTCGTAAATTGTTCGATCATCTGGGCAAATCGAACGTTTCAATCCTACTTAGGGACAGTTTCTTCCGTGGCACCGCCTATTCGTTAGCACCTATGAGAATGCCCTGCGCCATGATTGTGGGTACTTAGGTGCGAATCCGTAAGTTTTCACCCCTCTTTTACGTTCTCCCCGCAATTAGCGTGCCTTCAAGGTATTGGGATTGGACAAAAGATGCTGATAATCCCTATCGGTAATGTTTTGAGTGACTCTAACTATATTTACGCTCATACCCATTTGCAGCTTCCGTCACTCGCCCGTGTTTGACTCCCTGACTGGCTTTGGTGGGGATGGTGTCGATGGGAGCCGTTGCGTGACGGACGGACCTTTTGCATCATACACCATTTCCCTCGGACCAGGCAACGCCCTGAACAATACCTGCCTTACCCGTACATTCAACGAGAGCCTGATACCATATATCACGTCCAAGCAGGTCGCAAATGCCACTATCCAGCCTACGTTCGAGATATTCTGGATGGAGCTCGAAGGGGAATTTATTCCAACGAAGCCTCACAGTGCTGGTCATAGATCTGTAGGCGGAGTACTTGGGGATGTTTATTCCAGCCCTGGGGGTAAGCCCTTTCTTTTGTGCTACTGGATTGTAATTGATGCAAGCGTCAGATCCACTGTTCTATCTCCATCATACCAATATTGACCGCATTTGGTGGAAGTGGCAAATGATGGACCCAAATACGCGGCTGCACGAAATATCAGGCCGTTCGAGTGTCGATCCGCCATATGAGAACGTGACCCTCGATTTCAAGCTGAACGGTGGCACGATAGCACCAAGAGTTCCGATCCGCGATGTGATGAACATAATGGGGCCTACGTTGTGTTATGATTACGTTTGAACAGCGATCTCGACCCTCCCCTGCGTCTACCCCTAATACCGCTTTGGGCAAGAAAACAAGTGTTGGGTGTTGTGGATACTAGTGGCGGGTGGAATACGGCGTTGGACGGCGACGGACATGTGAGATGTTTGCATGCTTCTCACACGCCCCCCGTCGTATGCATTCTTCGCTTTTTTTCAGATCATTTCTTTGGGCAGCCTTTTTCTACTTGTGGTGTTAATTTATAACCTGCAGTGTGCCTTTCTTCTCACGACCTCTGAACAAAGACTCGGAGAGTCCTTGTTGTGTGTGTTTCGGTCGCTTACTACGTGGGAGTGTGCTGCTCTTATTCTTCGTTGTGCTGCTTTCCATGCGACAGAGTTGCGTCTGGCACTGGACATGCCTCCAGTTGACCCGACCTCCCAGTCCGGCCCAGTCATTCGATCGACATCAGACTTTATGACTCTTCTTCGTCTTCGACATCGATGCATCATCGGGCTTGATGAGATCATGACCTGACCAAACTTACAAAGTCATCTCGACGTGGCACAAGGGTGGCCGAGATTGCACCTTCGTGACCTCAGCCATAGTCCGACGCTTCAGCCACATGTCATAAAAGAAATAAAATTCATCAGTAGATACACAACGTTAAAACTACACATAGGAAATAATTGTAGAGGTGCAAAATGCGCTCTGGGAAGGCTGTGGAGATTCAGGGGTCAAATATTTGCAATTCCCGACCAACCATGGTGCATAGCGCTGCTGTTACAAGTCGCATCCTGGGCGTGGTTTGAATGCATGATGGCGAGCATCCTGCTTCTCGATCCGCAGTTGCGCCGCATTAGTTACCAAGCTCACAGCCATATGCGTCGCCATACCACCACCTGCTCCGGTTAGTACACGACCCTCTCCGGGTGCACCTCCACAAGCAATTCCAAAATGGTCCTGGCCGCAATGGTCCACCTCAGCTTCGGCTGCCGCAGTCCCATCTGCAGCATATTCGTCATCCCTTGCAACAACTCCGCATTCTTTGTACACAGTACACAGCCAGACTGCGCTCAAGGTGTAGATATCCGTGGCTGAGCCAGAAATGGCAAGGTGCGTGAGCGAGGAAAAGGCGACGTGAGTTGCTCGCTGTGCATTGCATGCGAATGAAGGTGTGATGCGCACACCGGGTCGAGGCTGAGGGTAAGGACGATGGATACAATGTCATCTGGCTTGCAAGAGGGCGTGAATTACGTGCGAACTAAAGCACGGCCTTGGGCGAAGAATGGCGCGTAGAAGCGTGGCGCAGTGTGGGCTGAAGAGAGGCAGGATTTCTTCGGGTAGGAGGGCAATAGTCTGAGGTAACTTGTGTGTTGAGCGTGAGGTCAGTTACGGCAGAATGCGAGGGCTTGGAGGAATAGAGGGGAGGCAACAGTGCTGTTGGGGATTTGGGGTGTGGTCAGTTTGAATGGGGATGGTATTCTTGCGAGGGTGTCAATCGCGATTCTCTAGAATAGCTGGCGTCGAATTCTTGTGAGGCAGCTATAAACCAGCTTCGTCTGATGATGCATGCGAGCTATTTAGTGACCCAGGCTATCCTGCATGTGTTGAGTTCCAGCCAGAGTTTTGACTATGTCTTTGCCAATGGCCTCATCGTCAGGCGGGGATTGGTGGTAGTTGCAAATCAGTCCCGTATGTCGGGGTGTCTGGGACCGCTGGACCAGGACCACCAGGCACAGCGGCGCGGTACAGGGAGGGATCCATAGCCTAAACGGTGCTCCTCTTCGAGAAAATTGCGGGTTTTTATACTTACTGGACCGCGATAGATTCCAATGAACCAGATGTACATGTCAGAGGTGACTTCTGACGTGTTTTTCTAAAGGGGCCCAACTGTGCTCGTTAATGATGAAGTGTAGATCGCACAGTGTTTGCATCATGCATGCAGGTGCGAACTTACGAGAGTTGTTAGTTGTTACAAAACTGTACTAGATGCCACGTATGGGCTTTGAACTCAGGAACCCGCGATGACCGTCAAGTGACAACGCGGATCGTGCGGGAAGCGCCGGCCACCACTCCCTGTTTGAAGCCAACTTGCTGCTTGGCGACTTTTGAATGTCGCCTTAGAGTACTTGCTGTCATTTGCCACCGGCCCTGGTGGACCCTATGACCCCTTTCCACGGCCCGGACGCTTGTTTGGATGCTTCTAGTATCTACATCGAACTCCATGACTTCGAAGGAGGGCCACAGGTTCAAGTTGTGATGTATGAGACTCGATTTTAGGACAATGGGGCGGGATCGTGACATTGACTGAGTAATTATTCGTCCCTGCTGGCTTTCTTTTGCAATACTCATACTTCCATAGGTGATAATGCGCTGGCGAAGTTTTTGGGAAGTCAAAGCCTCTCGGCTTGGCTGACTATTGGGGAACCCTCCGAACGTATGTACCCTAAGCGAAGAAGAGACGTGCCAAACATCGGGAGATAAAAGTCTGTTCCCTCCAGGCAACCTGCCAGCAACACCCCAATGGTGAACTTCAGCGTTGGTCCTAACACACCCTTCCTAGTCATTTTCGGACTTCTCTGTTTCCCTACTTACGTAGTCGCGGCGAACTCTCCGACTTCTCACTGTGATAAACCTCATCAACGACAGGAATGGTTAGCCCTGCACGTTCAAGATTCCCAATTATTGCGTTATATTAATGCCCGTATCGTAGGAGGACGCTGAGTAAATGGCAAAGAAAACATTACATCGAAGCAGTGCAATGCCTTCAAAGCCTGCCTGCCACCAGTGCGTTCAAAGGCGTAAAAACTCGTTTTGATGACTTTCAAGCGCTGCACATCAATCAGACGGAATTTGTTCATCTTGTGGTGAAGACATTCGTACATTTTTTGGTCATTTGAACTAATCGAACGGTTCATTCTAGGGCCAGTTTCTTCCTTGGCACCGCCTATTCGTTGGCATCTTTGAGAGGACCTTACACCATGAATGTGGTTACAAAGGCGCGAATCCGTAAGTTCTCGCTATTCTCTTACAGTTGCTCCACAGTCACGGTATGCTTCAAGGTACTGGGACTGGACAAAGGATGCTGATCATCCGCATCGGTAATATTTCAGATGACTCCAACTATTTATACGCTCACACCCATTGTAGTTTCCGTCATTCTCCGGTGTTTGACTCTCAGACTGGCTTTGGTGGGGATGGTGCCGATGGAAGCCATTGCGTGACGGATGGACCTTTTGCATCATATACCATTTCCCTCGGACCAGGCCATGCCCTGAACAATACCTGCCTTACGCGCCGCTTCGAAGAGAGCATGATACCGTATATCACGTCCAAGCAAGTCGCAAACGCCACCGCCCAGCCTACATTCGAGAGATTCTGGATGGAGCTCGAGGGGAACTCACCCTTACTCAAGCCTCACAATTCAGGTCATCGAGCTGTAGGCGGAGTACTTGCCGATACTTGGTCCAGCCCCGGGGGTAAGTCTCGTTTTTGTGCTACTGGGTCTTGATTGATGCAATTTGTCAGACCCACTGTTCTATCTTCATCATGCCAACCTTGACCGCATTTGGTGGGAGTGGCAAATGATGGACCCACATACGCGGCTTCATGAAATATCGGGTCGTTC
The DNA here is from genome assembly GCA_003316345.1 of Tricholoma terreum. Taxonomy (NCBI): domain Eukaryota; kingdom Fungi; phylum Basidiomycota; class Agaricomycetes; order Agaricales; family Tricholomataceae; genus Tricholoma; species Tricholoma terreum. Next base: position 6,944 of record QFEU01003898.1, read on the forward strand.
GAGTGTCGATCCGCCATATAGGAATGTGACGCTCGATTTCAGGCTGAAGAGCGGCACGCTTGCACCAGTGGTTCTGATCCGCGATGTGATGAGCATAATGAGCCCTGTGTTGTGTTATGATTACGTTTGAATAACGCTCTCCGTTTGTCGTTTCTCTAAATCTTTCTTGATATTTCAAGTAGCCATGTTAATTTTACGTAGGCTTGGATAACCTGTCGTGCCATCTTTTCGAGTTTGAGATTGCAGTAAGTTTTGAACATACTTCTTCCGAGCTGATCTCTTAGGCGGCCCCTGCTTGCGTGAAGAACGTGGAACCTGGCGGTAGGATAGTCGCGGATCTGATGAACCGTATACAAAAACAAACGTATTGGGATCGAGGGAGTCCTCCCGTAGTGGAAAGGAGGACAAACCGCTTCGAATTCTCGCGGCTTCAGGCCCAGGAAAACGGATATTTGAAACGCCGTCGTGGGAAAGGTTGTCTGTTAGCCATCCTTCAAGTTGTCATCGATCCATCCGTTAGACCCCAAACATCAAAATGAAGTTTGCCAAATAGGTGCTTGCCAGGCAAGAAGGTTGCCAATGTACATTGGCAGCGATGCATCGTCTGTCAAAGTTTGCCTCTCCCATTGCCCATGAACTTCGCCTGTTGGACGGACAACTCACCGGGTCACTGACCGCTTGAAGTGTGGCAAGCGACGAGAGCGGAGGACCTTTTTCAACTTTTCTGATCGGATTTTCGATTCTCATCGGGAGCAGTACAACCATCAAAATGCTTGATACAATCTTCTCCCTCAGCATGCATGACTATGGCGACGAGTTGGTTTGCTTCCGTGGCCTATCTACGTCACGAGTGGCGTCGATAACATGCTGGTGCAGTCGGCGGATTGACCACAACCTTTTTTTTCTAGCTAAACCTGAGCGTGGACGTCGTCTGTTACCACCTCTGGCAAGGGAGGATTTGTAAGGTGAAGAATATTGATAACATATTGATATAAAATTGTTTTCAATGACTCTGCTTATTTGTGAACCATATCTTTTGTCTTATGTAGAATATTCAAATGAATTTGATTGCAAGGCAAATCCCAGTGACACATTTTGGATGTGGCCTCCAATTATATTCATCGGAATGGGATCCGATTGCCTGAGATGGATCTCGTGACTGGTATGCGTATTCAAAATATGTCATGGAGATTTGCCTCGCAACCAAATATTCTACATAAGACAAAAGAGAATGGTTCTCAATTAAATGGAGTTACTGAAACTGACAATTTCAGATCAATATGTTATCAATATTTTTGCCTTATGAATCCTCCCTTGCCAGAGTGACGTCTCTATTAGGCCGGGTTACGTGATGGTTCATAGCCTTGGACTTCTAAGTTGACTGTTGACGCTTCAGGTGATCCACATCTCGTGGTTACTCTGGGTAGATGGACCATGGGAAATACGTTTTCTGCATCCCAGTAGCTGGCACTTCTTCTGGATTTTTATCGACTCGTGCACCATAAGGCGGCTAAAATTGACGTTTTTCATGGTCAATACTGTCCTCGTGTGAAGAAAGAAGCCACTGCCACGCGAAAGGAAACCCACTGCGTTCCAGTCTAGAAGCCTAACATGAAGTTTCTCTTTGGCTAAATCGTGATTACAGGCTTCCATCGGCAACATGGTCGGACGCAGAGGAAACCGTAATCATCGGCGTACGAGTATGGTCAATCACGCTTCACCTTGAAAATACACGAGCCTCACTGGAGCTCTCCCTCGTTTGCGTTTTGCTTTCACCCTGATGCCGTTCAAGAAGAATCTTCTCCGAAAACTCAGAACAGTCATCTGTGTTATCAAATCTTTTACCTGGCGGAAAGTGGTTGCATTACCGTCATCGTCACGCGTACAGCGGCGGTGCCCGGAGACCTCGACAATCTATCCATATGACGCTGACGAAACGTCTTCGCCTTGGCATGATTGCAACGTTCTTGAACGAGGGGAAGACGAGAGGCATGCATCCTTGGCTGATCTGTGCACTCATGTCGGAGACCAGCTTCCCACTCAAGTTGTGAAGCTTATCGCAAGAGACGTGCTTCGGGAACTGGAATATCTTCACGAAGCACAGGATGTTGCGCATTGTGGTATGTTTCCTACTCGCCCTTATTGGCATGATGCGGATCATTCATTTGACATCGACCTGTCGTGCAATTGATTATGAAAAGACCTCGACCTCCGTAATATTGTTGTTTCGTCACACGACATGAAAGCTTTGATTGCCCAAATATGCGCGGAAAGCCCAACGTCCCTACCGCCTTCCCATACCTCGCTGGACTTCTTCCTAGATGTTAACAGTGTGTTGACGTCCACATCGTCCCCGGTTTTTAGACTGTGTAACATTGACACGGGTATGAGATTTATCGTCTATATTCCAACGCATCTGATAGATTATATCTAACTTTCTACAAAGATAGCCTTGACCTACGTGTCCTAGCAGACGGCACGGCGATGCGGGCCCCAGAAATCATCTTGGGTGCCCCCTCCAACTCCAGCGCCGATTTGTGGAGTTTAGGATGTATCGTACGTTTCACGTCCCCAGGGCACACCTGTCCCCAAGCAAATCTAACAATGTTATTTGAACCAACAGCTATATGAACTCCTGTCAGGTGAACGTTTATTCGATCCCTCTTTCCAAACTGAGGAATTGGGGTTATCTGCGGAAGAATCCCACCTCATTCAAATCATTGAACTCTTTGGCGAGTTTCCGCTTGATCTATTGCGTGCCGGGGAGTACTCTTCAAGGTGGTTTACCGATTCTGGTGCGTTCAGCTTTCGGAGTCTATGTAAAGTTTCACCTCTAACATTCGCGTTGTAGGCCAACTTAAATTAGAGACAAACTATTACCCGGAATCTCTTGAAGCGCTGCTGAGATCCCGTATGGATGGTGGAGAGGTTATCCCCACTGCGGCTTTCATCACTACGCTACTCCAGATACGCCCGCAGGATCGCACAGCGGCTGCAGATCTAATTAATCATCCGTGGTTTACTGGCTAGGCTGCGATGGGTAGCAGTAGCTCGATTTGTTTTATCTGACTTTATTGGTTGTATATAACTTGTGAGGCATTTATGCATGGAATTACTTATGACTGTAATACGCAAGAAAGTGGAGCACGTTCGAGTCATAATTCGCTTGTCGCTTGTCATCATGGCAAATCTAAATTCGTTTCAGAACTCTTTGGTATTGTTTCTTGGGGTAAAGTCACTAGGCCCCGATGCGTTTCTTAACCGTAATATCAAGTTGTTTCAAAAAGGCTTGAAACAAGATGTGAAATAGTGGTGTCGCGGTGGAAATACAAAGAGTCGTGTTGGAAGGAACGGCACCGTTCCTTACGTAGCTATTCGAAACGGCATTGGTTTAGTGGTGCAGGAGCAAGGCAAGTATAAATCCAAGAAACTACAGTAGTCCGTGCGTCGCGTTCGTGAGCCATGGCAGGATCCTCATATTCACCAGCCAAGGCCTCCATTCGCGGAGGAGCTATTCTGTGGTCTGTGAGCATCAACATTACCATTGTCATAGTCCAGACGTACTGTTCTGTCCTGTCGTTTCACCTCGGAGTGAACGAATATCAGAATCATGAACACCTCGTCTTCTTCAAGCGCCGTCCTCGCTAGGTGAAGCGTAGAACGTTCTGGTTTTCCGAATAGGCGAGGGCGGAGCGGTACGGAAAACTGAGCCGCGACGGATGTGCTGTCGCTAAGAATAGCCTGTGCAAGGCTCAGCGGCAATATTTGGTTTGCGGCTGTAAAAACCTGCCTTCCAACCTTCGATATTGTACTTGAGTACGAATTCTTTCCTCTCCGAGGCCCATCTCCAGTGACGAATTCTACGCGGATGGAATAAAGTCGTGAGAAATAAGACATGAACGCGCCAAAGGCCTTACTCACTTCTTGAAAAGGCTCCCCTCTGCCCGCTGAATTTCGGATATCCGTTTCTTGATCCCCGAGATCTCGAATGCCTTCTCTTTCCAGTGGATGATGGCAACGATACCTGGCCGCCCGAATGCAGGATTCTCATCCCTTAGCACAGTAATCTTCCTACCCCGCAGCCCAAAAGTAGTTTTCAAGGAATAAGCGACGGAATTGTCGTGGGGCATTCGTATATTAGCATTGAGGATATTCGAATCGTTATCAAAAAAAGCGTCCATGGCTGTATGAGGTAGAAATGCCTGGTACTATCGCGCTGGAAGCAGCGTGCTGATGTTGGAGATGAAGTACACGTCACGACTCCGCGGGGATACTTCGCAGTGCTGTGGATACTTCGAAGGCGACAGCTGGGGGGTTCTAGTCAGTTCTGTGAAGGATGTGAGTTGTTGGCGTTGCGGTCAATGGCGAGTAGTCCCATCACTGAGCATGTCATATTGCGACAGATCATGAGATGACTGCTGATGCTGGGAAGTAAGACCCGCCAGGTCGCATTGATTATTGGAACAAATGGTGTGCGCGTGCCTGGGTGCTATATTTAACACGATCGAAAGCTTGATGAAGGTTTGCGTAAACAAACCCAAATTAGACTCACACTAATGACAGCAAGGTCTCGCAGTGGTCTTGCGCAGTGGGTAATAAAAATTAATTAAATTCTTGTACACTACCAATGTCCAGCTTTTATACTACTTAACTATGTTCCTAGTATGTTCTGCTATTCTTGAGTCTGTAAGTAAGATTTCCAAATATAAAATATGATGAGAAATCATAATTATCCTGTATTTTCTCATGTGTTCAACCACTCATTCCCACATAGGTAAGCTACACTGTAAGGAATGATATAATCTATAAAACACATACATTGTACTGAGCAATGCAGATATGTGGGTGATGGCTCCTACAATCCCCACTGGTATTCACATGCAACTTCAGATTCATGCTTCTCCTCAGGCTTGGGCTTTTTTCATGAAGTCTTGCCTAGGGCTGCACACCGTAGCCATACATATGGGATATGGCTGCTATATGTCGGCTATGGGTACTGTATCATGAGCCCTCCAGCCAGATAATTGTTGGTATGGTTACGGTATGGCTTTGTGCCATATCAGTTGTCCCATTACAGGTGTAAATGGCTGATATGGCTAGCGAGTACTGTATTTCCATATGAGGCAATACATTCCCAGTAACATTTATGTAAGATGCACATTGTCATCTCCACCATGGCCATGCAACACCATGTCCTCCCTCCCTTCTTACTTGTGCTAGTGGGCCACTGCTTCGCATGGCATGTCCGAGTTCTCTGAGCTGCATTATTTCGTACTTCCTGTAGGGAAACAAGCCGGTACCTATATATAGTACCTACTATAGGAGTATCTAGGCTGTATATAAGTCCATCCCATAGGGGATAATAGACTTGTCTCTCTCGTTCACACCCTCACGATACACTACTCGTCTACAGGTTATGGGCCCTGACTCATCAGAAGATCTCACCTAAACAGAATCTCGAATACAAATCTCAATGGATCAACTACTCCATTTTCACATAATCTCTCTGTCAGAGAGTCTAACCCCTATCGATGGCGAACGTACAAGACGTTCAAGATCAAAACGAAATCTATGACGAAAATGAGTTATTCGAAACACCGATCGAAAAAGTCAAAGCAGGAGCCCCATCAATTACAAAGTTGACTGAACCCCTAAGCGAAAACAACTGGATTGCCTGGCGCGAACACATGAAGCGCGTGTTTAGATACTGCCGCGTGGAAGAATACATCACAGGCACCATCTACCGTCCAGAAGAAGACGAAGACGTCATAGGCGCCGAAAATTGGGACTACAACGATAATTACGTGCAGATGATGATAGTCAATAACATCACATCCTCGGAAATGGTCCACATAGGACAATGCGCAAACGCGAAGGCAATGTGGGACAACTTAGAAGCAGTTCACAAGTCAAAGGGGCACCAGACTATAGTTTCCGTAATTCGGAACTTATTTCACACTCATGCCAGTGAGGACGACAACATTAGCGATCACCTTAATAAACTCAAGGAGTACTGGGAACGTATCAATACAATGAATGACAAGGACTTCATGATCTCAGATCCCCTGTTCAAGGTCATCATCTCGTCGTCACTCCTGCTCTCCTGGGACGCATTCACCGAATCTTACGTTGGGGGACGCAAGGATGTCGTCGAAACAGATCCCAAGAAACTTATCAAATCGCAAGGGTTTATAGGAATTCTCAAAGAGGAATACATACGACGCAAGACTCAAGCGCTAAATGACGAAAACGTCAATCAAGCATCAGTATCAAACAAGAAACCCCTCGCAAACCGCATCTCTAGCAACAACGAGGAAAAATGTAAACAATGCGGATGCCGCAACCATGCCACCAAGAATTGCCATCACCTGGGCAAGAGCAAGTGCGACGGATGTGGAAAATTTGGCCACGTCACGAAAGATTGCTGGGGTAACAAGAACAGCAAAAATATGCATACGAAGAGAAAATACGACGACAAGGGAAAAGGAAAGGAACGAGCAAAAAAGAAAGCTAAAACAGAAGAAACGAGTCATGTAGAGGAGGTTGAAACAGACGAAGAAATTACCTTCAGTCTCGAAGAACGCATGACGTTTGATGCGACTGAAGAGGGACAACATTTTAATATACAAGAGTACAATTCTTGTAATATGAATGGAATCGACGAACATGTTCTCTACTACGATTGGCTGGCAGACAGTGCGACTACCTCGCATGTTACGAATCAACGTAATGCCTTCATAACTTACCAACCTCTAGAAGCAATGACGGTTGCTGGAGTTGGTAACGTAAAAGCCAAAGCAGAAGGAAGAGGCACCATCGAAATAATATCGTATTGCGACGGTCATAAGTACATCTTAACACTAGAAGATGTCCTCTACATCCCGAATAACTGCAACAACTTGATCTCCCTTGGACGATGGGACACCGCGGGCGGGAGATATGTTGGAGGAAGAGGTACGATCACTCTAATCACGAAAGATGGCAAGAGCGTCGCCAAAGGGACGAAGATCAGTAATAATCTATACAAAATGAAAGTGAGTGTTCGAAAACCGAATGCTAATCACACGAAAAAAAACACAGTGACACCACAAACCTTTATGTCGAACGAACCATCCCAAAGTTGGGAAACTTGGCACAACCATTTCGGGCATATCAGCTATAGTGGACTTCAAAAATTACTAGACCTAAAACTCGTCGACGGATTCACTGTAGACACGCGAACACCTAAAACAGATTGCGTCGCATGCACAGAGGCTAAACACAGCCAAAAACCATTTAGCAAGTCCACTGACAGGACAACAGCACCTGGTGAACTCACACACATAGATCTATGGGGGAAGTACGACATAACCTCCATAAACGGCAACCAATACTATATTGTCTTGGTTGACGACGCCGCAAGATATACAACCATCGACTTCTTAAAGAAGAAGGATGAAGCGGCACAAAAAGTAATCGAATATTTACTACACCTGAAAACCCATGGAAAGTCCCCAAAGGTGATCAGAATGGACCGTGGCAAAGAATTTATAAACGAAACTTTAAAGACCTGGTGCCGTGGGAACAGCATTGACATTCAAATGACCGCACCATATTCACCTTCGCAAAACGGGGTGGCGGAGCGAATGAATAGGACGGTAGTTGAATTAGCAAGAGCTATGATCAACAAACAAGACTTACCACATTTTTTATGGGAACTAGCCGCATCCCACGCTGTGTACCTACGAAATCGCTCCTACACAAGACCATTAGACAAGACGCTGTATGAAATATGGAAAGAGAAGAAGCTGAACGTTGCTCACCTAAGAGAATTCAGAGCCCCTGTATGGGTCCTACTCCAAGGCAAAAAGGAGCAACGAAAAATGTTACCTAAATCCAAACGGCGCGCGTACGTCGGTTATGATGATGGATCAAAATCTGTCAAATATTATAATGCCGAAACGCGAAAGATACTTACATCAAGAAACTATTGTTTCCTGACCCTTCCTACAGAAGAAACCCCTCCGGAACAAATCGAGGTCGCACCCGATACGCCACATGAAGGGGAGTCAAAGGGGAGCACGCAGCCAACGGGCACGAACGACAGCTCAAAGAGGAAAAGAATAGAACAAGATACCATAATGCGAGATTTCGACGAACCACGAAAGACGCGAGGTATCAAAACCAATTATCGTTATTTGAATGACCCATTTTCTGATGAAGAAGAAGAAGAAGAAGAATTTCAACTCTCATCAGCAGAAAGAATATACGCCGTGTTCACCGAAACACCATTAGGAGGAGATGAACCACGAAGCCTACAAGAGGCGAAGTGGTCCCCCGAGTGGCCGGAATGGGAGCACACAGTACGAACGGAACTAGCCCAACTCCAACAAATGGGGACTTGGAAGCTAGTCGACAAGCCTGTAGATGCCATTCCGATATCCAACAAATGGGTATTCCTAAAGAAATACAACAAATTAGGTGATCTTCTCAAATACAAGGGAAGATTAGTGGCGAAAGGGTGTGCGCAACGACCAGGGCAAGATTACCTGGAAACCTTCTCACCAGTTGTAAGACTTGAGACAATTCGAGCGGTATTAGCGCTGGCAGCGTTAAAAGAGCTGAAAATCCAACAAATGAATGTCAAAGGAGCTTACCTGAATGGTACACTAAAGGAGAAAGTTTACATGCGCCAACCAGAAGGGTTTGACGATGGGACTGGACGAGTTTGTGAGCTCATCAAAACATTGTATGGCTTAAAACAATCAGGACGCGAGTGGAATAAAGAGTTGGACAAAAAACTAAGGAAACACAGCTTTGAACGGTTACGGTCGGATCCTTGCGCATACATCCGAAGAAACAGCAGAGACTTAGAAATTATAACGGTTTGGGTCGACGACTTGCTGCTATTCGTGTCGTCAGATAAACTGATGGAGAAAATGAAGAACGACGTGCACTCTGAATGGGAAGTAACAAACCTTGGAGAACCTACAAGGATCGTCGGTATTGAGATTACTCGTACAGAGTACTCTATAACAATCTCCCAGAAGCAGTACATCGATAACATTCTCAAAAGAGAAGGATTAGACAAAGCGAACCCTGTATCGATGCCTATGGATCCAAACATCAAACTCCAGCCAAATGTGGATGGAAACGAAGGGAACCGCAGTAATTCCTATGCGAAAGTCCTAGGAGAACTCCAATTCCTCGCGAATGCGACAAGACCCGACATAGCATTCGCTGTCAACAGACTCGCAGCGTATACAGCAAATCCAAGCTTACAACATGTAGGAGCATTGAAACGGATACTAAAATATTTAGCAGGTACACGAAATCATGGAATCACTTACTCCAAAATTCAGTCGTCAGGAAATCTATTTCACGGATATGCCGATGCCGCGTACGCCAACGTCGATGACTGCAAATCGACATCAGGATATGTCTACATTATGGCAGGAGGCGCGATAACATGGAGGTCGAAGAAACAAACGACGGTCGCCTTATCATCTACTGAAGCTGAATACATTGCTCTTTCAGAGGCCGGACGCGAAGCGTGCTGGTTGAGAAACTTTTTCGAAGAACTAGGATTTCCCCAATTAGCACCAACCCTCCTAAAAGGGGACAACGACGGATCGATCGCAATGGCACGCAACCCGCAATTCCATAAGCGGGCCAAGCACATCAAAATAAGATGGCACTGGGTACGAGACCTAACGCAGAACGCCATCTTAGATATCGAAAGTTGCCGAGATCCAGAGCAAACAGCCGACGTCTTGACAAAAGGGTTACCTCGACCAAAACACATAAAACATATCACGGAAATGGGACTGGCACCGACTTGAAGGGGAGTGTAGGGAAACAAGCCGGTACCTATATATAGTACCTACTATAGGAGTATCTAGGCTGTATATAAGTCCATCCCATAGGGGATAATAGACTTGTCTCTCTCATTCACACCCTCACGATACACTACTCGTCTACACTTCCTATATGTGTATATTCTGAGCTTTTCCTTTTCTCAACTCAAGTAAACTATTTACTTAGGCAATGCTTCTGTCAGACAACGAAGGGTGAATAGAATTTTTGTCTCAACACCCGTGTTTCATCTCTTAGGCATCGGCATACGCCGCGAAAATAGATAAAAATAGGCTCACCATCACAGTGGCTGGGTCCGGGTCCCAACAACACCGACACCCGGTTCGGCAATCACCACAAAAATAGATTTTTGCAGGCCATGACCAACATAACCTCGTTCTCAATACTGAGAACTCAGAACCTTTGCCAGTGGGCAACACATCATACCTCAAACGATGACCTCGACTACCATCACATCCTTTGGGCCTTGTCAAAACGCAACTGCCATGGCTGCAAAAGTGCCAGGTCACTCGTGAATCGTGGCATCAATGACCATTGACTATGTCTTCTTGGACCTTGAGCTCCTCAAAACAAACCAAGAAGGTTTGGTTTTTATTTATACTGCTTTTCCAACTACTAACTATTCTCTTAGGTTATGTTTTCTATCTACAACAACAATGCATGCTGACTGTCTAGCCCTTCCCCCAAATTTGATGCGAGGGATTTGTTTGGGTCTACCAGGGAGCCTGGAGGAGGCAGTGGGACCTACAAGGTAAGCACCCACTATCCCTATGTTACCACTTACCTGCCACCACTGCTGCAAGCCATTTCTTGCAGGTTGGATACCAGGTGCTTTGAACAGCCACCAAAGGGAGGACTGGTCAATAACTTGACAGTGATGGAATTGTGGAATTACACAGGGATGACGGTGGACCCTACCAACCCAGTGCAACATGCACATTCTTTTGCCCTCCACCCAAAATGCAAAGCGGGAAAGGGCTTTTTGGTTTAGTAGTAGTCTCATACCACCTCCCTCATATTTAGCAAGAGGGGTTAATTAATTGTATAGCGCTCGCCCATGTCATACACAAATTAAATATTTGTCTTCATTTTTTTGGGGGAAAAGCATACCCGTATACTGTATATGGCCATTTTGGGCCATATTGACTGCCGTCCGTACCGTGAAGGTCTTGAAACAATACCTATGGCTACAGCTACGGCTATGCCATAGCTATAGGTCTATCGTATATGTATGGCCAATAGCCGTTACGGTGCAGCGTGCACCCCTAGTCTTGCCAGCAGGTTGAAGTACCCATTCTACAGCTTCTCCTCTGGATCCATACTCACTCGGCTTCTCTGTATGCATTCCTTGACAGACTTTGAATTTTGAAGAAGGTTTGATGATTCTTAGTCAACACATCAATTAACATAGTTGATGTGATGTGATTAGGGAGCCAACCACTTCATTCAGCTTGCAGATGATAGTGACAAGGTGCCAAACTTGAAAGAAAAGCTGTACTTGGACTTTCAACTTTGGAAGCAGGATTGGGCCATAATGGAGCTAATGCATGAAGTTCTCTAGGTATGTATCCACCTTGCATTGTGAACTACACAACTCGGCACTTTCATTTTGTAAATCTGCAACAGCCAAACAAACATTCTCAGGTGCTCATGAGCCTACTGTATGGTGCATGATCCCTGTTCTTGAGTTTCTCCTCCAATCATGGGAAAATATGGCTGAGCTTCTAAAACTTTCTAAGGTTGAACATGCAATATGTAAGGGTATCAAGAACATTGACAATTGATATCACAAAGTAAATGACACAGATGTTTTCTTTATTTGTCTAGGTAATTCATCTTTCTTCTGGACCTTGTTGATCCTCATAACTGTCAAGCTTTGGACCCAACTATCAAAACTGCATATGCTGAAAAAAAAATGGCAGCAAGAGTTTTATGAGGCTGGCCTCTGGCATCTCAAAGAAGTTGTAAGCCCATTTTGCTAAATGTTGACACCATACTCATTTATACTGATTCTAGTTTGATTCTTATTATATTGCTCCTGGTGTTGCATCAGTTGCACAATCAGACACACAGAGTACTTCCAGTAAGCTGACATCTCTGCCTCTCAAGGCTCCAAGCTAACAAAATACAGGCTCTGTTAAACCTCAAGGTCAGGATGGATGTGTACTAATGCAGTTCATTCCTGCCAAGAAATGGAAGAGGGAAGGTTTGATCCCTGAGATGAGTCGAGAAGGTATCTCAAGAGTTCACTCATGGGAGGTATTGTGAATATAGTTCAGCCATAACAACCATTCTGATGCATCATATTGTTGTAATTACAATAATCCAGTGATGCAAAATTGACCATAGTTACAAGAGATGCACCAGTGATGCACCAATATAATATTATGCATTAGCTTATGTAATGCTGATACACAATGCATGCTCATGCACAGAATGGTGCATGGGAGCCTATATGTATATTGATGGCATATGTATCTCTCTAAAAGATGGTGGTTTGCATATGTCAGAATGGCTTCAAACACATCCTCTGGTCTTGAAAAATCTATTTTATGGCCTCAAATCAAAATCATTCCCATGAGGAGGCCAAACCTGCATACACTTACTAATTCTTATGTGCATGAAGAGGGCTGACCATTCAATGACCCTCCCCTTCCTCACTGCACTTGGGGGGTCCCCCAAGCTGGGTCATCTCAGGTTGGTACACCAAAGCCTTGTTTGTGCATCTCCACTACTCTGGCTAACCCTAACAGCTAACTGAACTGCTAACTGCTAACCAGACTCTAACTGAACCCTAACTGGTACACCTCCTGGCAGCATGGTAAAAATATAATCAATATTACAGAGGTGGCATATGGTGGTGTATAGTGTATGGTGGTGCATCAATCAAGGGCAAAGGGAAGGGGCATTGGGGCACTGTAACTACAGTCATTTTTGCATCATGCATTACTTGTAATTACAATATGTGATGCATCATTTTGGTAGCTACAGGTGTATAGTTGGCCATTGGGGGTATGTCAACTTTGATGGCTCGAAATTAGATGGCTTGGGACTATCTGGCTATGCATGAGTCTGCAAAACCTCCTGAATGAGCCTTCTCAGGAGGTGGGATCACAGTGACCCCTGATTGCAACCATTTTTCAGTTAGCTCTTTCAAAATGTTGCAACTTTTAAAGAATGCTTATCATAACAGGCACATGGCAGCTGTGGATGATGTGGCTAAGTATATTAACACCTTCTTTGATCCTTTGGAAGCTGATTCCATCAGTGATTTCCACAGTGAGTAAGTCATGGTCTATGTAGCTTTGAATGGCCTTTGCAAACAGACATTTTTGAACAAAAAAATGTTTGGTTCCACATTCAAGCCTCTGCTGAACCTGAACTGGACCCTTCTGAACCTGAACTAATGGTCCAGTTCAAAGCTCAACAAATTTCCTGAACTGAACCTGAAGTCTGGTTCTAGGTTCAGCAAGAACCCAACTGAACTGAACTTTGGCATCCCTGGTTCAACTTTGGCACAATTTGGCACTAATCAACAGAAATAGCTGTTGCATTTTGTAACATTTATAGTTATCATTATCAATGAAATGATGGAATTGTAGGGGCTTCATGCTCTATCAACATTAAGGGCAGGGAGGGAATGCCTAACTTGAAATTTGACACTGACCAAGTATCATATCAGATAAACTTTTATCAGTATGTTAAGCAAACAGGCATAATCTGAAAGTGATAGACGTCACTGTGTCAAGAAGTGCTTAAAGTGATACTATACATGATTAATGATTCACTGAGGCTGATGATGTACCAAAAAAAGACTGTTCATAAATGAATGTGGTTAATACTACTTCCTATAATATCAATCGGAATGAAACTGATGGTCCTTTCCCAAACAGCCGCTAAATAAGAATGTAAAGGGTCCCCAAGCAAATGCAGAGATATTTTGGGGAGAAGTAGTAAGGATGATTCGCAATCCAGTCCTAAGTGTCCGTGCAGTCCATAATTAAGTGGAGGTGAGTCGTGGTAATATATAGGAAGAACCGACTGGCGCCTAGAGAACCGTGCAATCACCTACTCCCTCAGAGGAATTACGATAGGGTAACATTAATGCCTTGTGCGATCCGTTCTCCTAATTTGCGATCAACTTTGGCGAACAGCGCGGCTTGTCTCTTTTTGATCACATCTGATGTAGCTAAACCGAGGTGTCCGACGACGTTGCCAACAAAGTTGTCTTGGTCCCGCTCGCTCATACCGTACCACTGTACAGACAGGGATAATTTTCAGTTTGGGCCCCCCGAGACGACGGATGGGAGAAAAAGAACTCACGAATATTTTGGGCCAGGCAAAATCAATCTCCGAGACAGTCGAGAGATACCTCAGTGCCCCGCCAACCTAATCACAGAATGCGTCACTGATCAGTCATGAGTTTTATCACAAGTTGAGGCTACAGACCCAAATTGTGTGATTGGCGTCGTTGTAAGCCAGGGTGGGAAGATTCAAAGTTTCCTGAGTTGACGGATAATTTGGGCGATTGCCTTGGTTGTCATCATGTACAGCGCTACCGTCACGCTGGAAGTTAGCTGAAGGTCGTATAAAACCGAACAAAGAAGCGGCCCGACGATAAGCAAGAGGTAGTATTTGGAATCGCACCGAAATCAACATACCGACAGGGGAGAGGGGGCAGTTAACCTGAATATTAGAACGGGAGTGGATTTCAGAAATTTTCGAACGGAGGACTGCATTGCGCACCGGAATTGTCTGGTAATTAACACCGAGTCGATACCGTTGAGCATCTGTCAGGGTACATGAATTCGTCACTGTGCTTCTATCTACCGGCAGACCGGAGCCTACCGGGGTAAGCGAAGAGGCGAGATTGAAGAACGGGATCTTCTGAAGGCTCGACACCCTCCACCTGGCGGGAAGACGATCAGTGTGGTCCCGAGAAGTGACTTCAACAAACTAGTGGGGCGTACCATGTGTCCTGGAGCAAAACCCAACTGTTCTATTTCGGCAAAGTAATTTTTACTACATGGGCTAATTAGCATGGTTCCATTTGACGTATGGATGGATGACAAACTCACGGATTCTGAGTCAAATGCAAGCGGCCAATTTCCTGGGGATAAACATCTTCATATGACCAGTCTGCGACAGTGTCAGTTAAAAGAGCCAGTTGAGAATCCACCCAATACCTTTGGTAAGATCAAGCACATTATCTGCAGCACGTCGGATAATGAGGAACCGTTATAGCTTAGCTGAGATATTGCCACTCACATTTAAATGTTTCGGCAGTACTCGCATTCATGACTTGTATATATACAGTCCAGGAAGGGTAGTTTTTGGCTTCGATGGCATCGAAAAGATCTTGAGTCCCAAAATCAGGGTTTGTGCCCTACAAAAATGAACGGCTGAATGAAATGTTCGCACGTGCAATAGCGCGGACAGTTGCGCACCGCAAGCACGGTAGCTTCGGCATTCGTATGATTTTTGATACCCTGATCCGTCACGGCAGAAAACCTGAAATAGTTTTTTTCAAAAGTCAATCCCGCGGTTAATAAAATAACATGTCGAGGACGTAGACCAACTTGACATAATTCCATGAGCCATCCTTCCTCACTGTGGACGACTAACGATCAGCAATATCATAAAATTGGTGTTCAGATACTAACCAAGACGGTAAGTGTGGCCCGACCATCCGTTCATGTGCCTGAAGTAGAATTTGTCAGATGACCGGATACGAGAATACTATATGCTCAAGTCGTACCTAAAGCCATATGGCGTACCGAGGTCAGAAAACAACCGCATCACCTGATAAAGCGACTCTGGGTTTGATGAAAGATAATCTGGGGATGGAGGTATAAGTTTCCAATTGTCAAGAATATACCTTACCCACTTACCCCAAAACATCTACGGGGCAACGAGCGTCGATAGTGAGCAACTGGAATCACGAAGTACCCCAGTAACTTCTTACATCTTTGTCCTTAAGGTGTGTCTAAACAGAGGAATAAGGACCAGAATAGTAATAAACTATGTGGCTACATACCTGCGGGTTTCGCTTCTGAGTGTGAATGAAGTCTGCAGAGCGGAAAGGAAAGGACGCCGACTCATTGTTTGGAAAAAGAAAAGACGTACTTGGAAACTTGGCCGGGTCCCTTATGAAGAAGACGGGGGTATTGTTCCAAACCTAAGATTTGTTCCGTCAAGTATGCGAAATGCCACCTCCGATCAAATCTACGCACCCAGTCCCTGTAAGCACGCATGTCAGGCTGATTATAATATTAAAACTAGAACATAAACTGACCATATTCCCTTCTTCGTTCGGAGTCTTGAATGCAGCGGTATGAGAAAGATCATGAAAACGAGAAGTATGTCTTGTGACTCACTTGATCGAGAATCCACGGGGATCACTAAAGGAAGCATGTTAATCATCGTAGCCAAGCTGATTAGTGCCAAAACCTCACCGAGCGACATCGGCAGATCCTTGTTCCCCTGTGCGTACATTAGATGGATATGAAATTGGCTGAAGTTAAGAAATATTACCTCCCACGGTGGAGAATCGCACTACACAAGGTATGGTGTTAAAATCGGTAGGCAATCATGGAACAAAGCAACGCACTAGTTATAGGAGTCTTCTCTCCGACGCGCTGGAAGACGTCTGCCATACTATATCTCTTCCCAACATCAGTGGTGGTTTCGAAGTAACCATGTGCACCAGCGCCCTGTTTGATTTTATGTCCCATCAGCTAGAAATCTTAAGCGGGAACTTGTCATGACTCATGGACATGCCTTTGCATGGACAACCTACACATGAAAACGTGAGCTTAGTGGAACGAGGAGGTAGATACGAAGCTTGCTAACTCGTTCTGGAATCCGCTCTCTATTGAAATGAGCAAGCGATTCGATCTACAAGTTGGAGACAGTTGAGCTTGGTGTTATAAATGATTCAGTAACCAAGGTGCCAAGGTGCTACGTACCAAGTGGAAGTCTTGAAGAAGCAGGGGTCCATTTTCGGCAACGCGCTGGGCTTCATATGGTTGGGGGTAACTACGATGTGCGTTAGTCTTCTCGTCGCATGATAGATTCAAAAGGTCAACTCACGGAATGCCTCCCCCAGTGGTGTAGTCGAGCTGTGAAGGTGACTTCGCCGAAGTGTCGTCTTGCAGCGTGGGCCCACTGAACAGGTCGAAAGCAAAATCAGTCGTGCGTCTGACTGCATTTGGGACTTCCAGAGCGCTAGCCAGTGAGGCGGAAAGCAAACCGGAAGCCGCGAAGGCCACGATTGACAGGGAAGGAGGGAGGATCATTGAGAATGAACCGGGGGGTGAGACTCGAGATTGATCAAGGAATGAGAGCTTGAAACCAACGAAGTTGATGGGTATTTAACCACCCCATGTCGAACCGCATATGAGTCGAAAAGGTTAGCATGCATGCCACGTGTGCAAGTGAATTACAACATAGCGCCCACTAAATCAGGGAAGATCATTCAGGTCTGTGGATGAAACCGTTTGGTGGGGTCCGAAGAAGCGAATCACCACGACTGCCTTAACGGCTGATGATTGTATTGGAATCCAAATTCAGTTCATAATCACCGTCTGTACCGGACGCACTGGCATGCCGTTCCAACTGTGAGGTGCTGGTTCCAGTGGATAGTGAGCAGACCCAAGGACCTATTCTGGATGACTTTCCGGAAGGCAAACTTGATTTTCTATCTCCAAATCTTAATGCGCGGACTTTCAAATCGGTACGCGTTACATAAGAGTTAATGTAAAAACGTAAAACTTCACAAATTGTATATAGATTTCAGACCCTTATGTAAATGGTAATGATTGGTGTTATCCTGTGCCATCTGCGATTGAGTTCACCATGGAAGACGCTTTAATTCCTGTGGGTCTCACGACTTGTCGTTGATGACGCTCAATAAAACCAGCTGAGGTCAGACGTCAGCGCTTCAGCACGCAGTCACGCGTTTAAACAAACGACATTTTAGTCAAGTTGAGGTCAAGCACGATCGATCGATCAAGGAATTCTAGCATGCACTGGGCGGCACCTGCCTTTCATCTAGCTAGTTTGGGAAACCTTGATTTCATGATATATGGCCGAATTACAGGCAGATGAATTTGGGATAACACCATGCAGTTAACTAAGGTTGGAATTCAACTAACCTTAGCAGTAAAATCTGCAGAAAATTTCAAAACACTAAGTGTATGGTTCAAAGACAATGTTGATGGCTCATACTGTCAATGCTCATCATGGACTTTCAAGGAAGTCATCACTGGTCTGTACAATCAGTTCATCCATGATAATGCAACACATGATGTGACTGACAAGTTCTGGCACATTGATTATAACACCAAAGAGGGCATTATGAGTTACTACTACAAACTGGAGCAGTATGCTACTAGGATAATCAGGTCCCTGACATGTTCAAGATGCAACTGGTAGCTGGGCTGCCAGCAAATATAATATCCTTTGTCTTGAATAAAGGCTGTACTGCAGAGATGAGTTCCATAGACGATATATTATACTTCACCCATGAGGCAGAGGAAATTGGGAAAATGACCAGGTGCTTTCAAGAGAAAAAGTGCATAATGGATTCAACAAAATCAAAGAGCACAAGCTCTTCAAACAAACTGTCGAAGGAAAAGGATCACTCCCCAGAGAGATCCCATGAATGAACCCAAGATTGCTCTAACAGGCACAATAAACCAAATTATCATGACAATGCCAAATACAACCCTTCAAAGGTGCCTGGAAAGGAATATTGTAGTCATGGCGACAAAGGCCATCATCGATCGTCGTGACAAACGATGCCATTCCTCTGGAGGCCCGAGGGTGTCTCTCTTGTTAATACCTGTATCATCTATCACTCGTCTACATGCAGTCAGTAATTTGTAGACCCCATCAACCTTCTCGGCTTTCCACACTTTTCACAGACAAAAAGGACAGTTCTTCACTTCATGTATTTTTTACTTTTGAAAGCTACTTACGAAAGTGAAAAAGCCGATAAAGTCATTAAAAAAAATGTGCCTTTCTACTGATGAACAGGGTCTAGTACGCTCGACTACTTTCGATCGACGTTAGAAATGCCTCGTTTGCACTGTCACACTTTTGAAAGTCCAATAACCAATGTCTCAATTCACATATCATGTCCTAGCAATCTCATCAAACAGCGAGTTCCAGAGTTCGAAAGATGATTGAAAGATAAGGGGGGGGGGAAACGGCAAGGGCACCCCTACTCAACATTAGAGCTTCAATGACACTGGCGCCAACGAAGTCGTAACAACCACGTCCCCTCTTTCTTTGCCCTCTTCACCACCCTCACTTTCCCAATACACACTCCCCCTCACTTCGCCCTTCCTTACCCTCTTGATCGTCACGTTCCTCCCCTGCTCTTCTTCGACAACTACCTCAGGCTTCGCCAAGCGAGTGGCAATTTTGAATCGACCCTCGTATGTGCTAGGTAAGATCACAGAGGCGGGGGCGAGGGAGGTGTGCGCGGAGAGGAGTAGCGTGGAGAGACCGGGTGCTGAAGGAATTTCAATAGACAAAGGTGCTAGAGCAGTCCTAGCACGGATGTGAAACCCGCCGGCAGACGATGTGGAAGATATCAGGGAAAGGGTTGCTTCGATGGGGCTGGAATCCCAAATACAAAGTGAGTCATTGCCCGAGGCGATGTGGTAAGGGAACAAACGTACGCGTGCTTATTCTTTATAACGAGGCCAGTGATGCCCCGCTCCCCGCTGTTATGCAGACCGATGGAGGCTGCAATCTTTGCATGGACTGTAGATAACTCCAGGAACCTTGAGGCATTGAAGGTTCCCTCGATAGGACCGTTTGTTGTTGATATGTGTGCCTTGGTTGCGTATACCGACTATCAAATGTCGTCAAGCGTCATTCAGTCAATGGGCTTTGCGATGGCCACTCACCTCAACGTTGATAGGCATATTTCTAGTCTTGAGTCCAAATCCACCAAATTTGACTCCAGCACCGATATCGCCCACCGAATGCGCAAAGAAAGGTAGATGGGTCTCAAACCGCCTTACTTTCAAGACTGCTCCCTCTTCTGCGGCTTTAGGGAGGTATACCGTCACTTCGAACCCAACGCGTACATGTCTGAACCGTTTAGGTGCCTACATCGAGAATAGTGTTTGAGTCGGACCGCTTGGGAAATAGGACAATACAGCAACTCACGAAGATCACCACTCCATGCTCTGTGTCTCTGCGAGTTACGGAACAGACTTTCACATGTTCAAGAGCAGACGGTAATCGGTACTTTGCGACCACCGCCACCCGTGCCACGCCCCCGTTGGGGTCGAGATCAGAAGATTGGACAAGCTTGAATGATCCAGCAGCCGCTCCATGGGAGAACAGGAACAGGTTATCAGACGAGAGAGGCAAGTCAAAAGAAGCTGAGGATGAACGCGGCTCGTAGAGAAAATCGGGAACTGATCGGTGATTGTGGCGTTCAGGCTTCTCCGAGTCAGACTTTGAGTCTGGAGACCAATCGGTGCAGTGGTCGATGACGACATCATGGGGTATAAATTCTCCCACCGAGGAAAAGGCTGGTTTCTGAAAAAAGGAATGTGAGTAGATATGCTGGGTCAAATGATGCGATGAACCAAACAAACCTCAAACAATTCATCCCCGTTGTGGTGATGGGACCCGTACTTGATGCGCATGCACTCGGTTAGAGTTTTGTACCCGATGAATACTGTTCCAAGGATCGCCAGAGCTTTGATGACCTTTCCTTTGCGCCCGTGGCCGTGGTGAGGTGGACCATGAGGGGGTGGACCATGAGGCGGGCCATGATGAGGCGGACCGTGACCATGATGAGGCGGGCCATGGTGAGGCGGGCCATGGTGAGGCGGGCCATGGTGACAATGACCATGGCGGTGTCGCTCTCCCTCCAACTCAGACTGAAATAAGGAGTACAGGCCCTGTTTTTCTTCGTCCATATAAATTCCGCAAGGAGGTCAGTGAGATAGCTCAATGGTGCGCAAGGGAGTGAGTTTGTATAAAGATATGAGGTATGGTAGATAACAACATATAAGTGCTGCGCCGCAGTTTAGTTGATATGCATGTCAGTCACGGGACGGGTGAATTGATGATGGTCCGCAGTACTCTCCAAAAGGTACAAGTCATGTTGGTGCCATCCTTCTTATCTAGAAGTATGCATTGCCGTGCTACCGGATGCACAGTTGCACATCATAAGCATGTCGGCGATTTCAGGAGGAGGAAGGGGAAGGCCTTGTCAAAGTTATCCCTGATAAACATTATGTAAGACTCCGGCAACTTGAAGGTGATGATATCGATTGCAGAGTGATGATTCTCTCGAATTTCCACTAATCACTACTACTTCTGCCTGTTTGCTGTCCCTTTTTCAGGAATCTGTCTTCCATATATTAAAAATGCAAGTTCTCTCATTTCTTTTCGCGCTTGTCTCCTCAGGCTGCACTGCGTCAGCGTTGCTGTACCCATTCACCACGTACAAAATACACAAGCGTGTCCCAAGCAACGAGGTATCTCTTCACACCTCGGCGATGTTCACACAAAGGACCACCACATTATTGAAAATT
>QFEU01003918.1:0-11937 GCA_003316345.1 Tricholoma terreum
CATTCTTCTCTCTTTCGGGATGATGCTGGAAGTCCTTGTTAGACATCAAGCCTGCCAAAGTACTATCAAAGGTCAGGTACTCAACCACCTAAGGGTTCCTGGTGGAATAACAGTGAATCAAAATACTTACATATCTCAAGCTTTGGTCAGATGTCCAGCACCTATGTTAGGAAGGACTTGAGATACTCACCACATTTCTTGAATCAACCATGCAGCCCTTATGGGGATTCTCTGACAGAGGGTGGGAAATTGAGCAAACCTGAGAACTCGGCCAATCAGAGGAGCTTAAGGCTCATGTGGGTTGAAACATAAAAGATGAGTGCAATTATACAAAGGACTACCAGTATCTACGACATGAGCAAGTTTCAAGCTAAGAGTCAGAACATTGATGCTGGGCGAGGCATTGCCATATCGGGGGGTCAGGGTCTTAGAAAACATGCCAAAACACCATATGGCCACCCATCAACTGATCATATCTCGAATTGAGTGATCCTTGGAAAATTTGCATTCATCTTGATAACTTCATGTATGTAAACCTTCAAATTTAAGCATACACTGTGGTAAATGGTTTGTTGCCTATCCACTAAATGCTGAAATGGCTGAGTACCCAGGGTGGCCGAGTAGGTGACCCTTGATAGTACATCCGGATCCTGAAGACCACGTGCTACAACACCCTCATCAATGCCTATCCGCACAACGCTAACTCACTTCGAGAGAGAGAAAAGGAACCCTCCTTCTTCACCACCGTTCGTCGAAACGTGACCCTAACTTTGGCTCTCGACCAGGACAAAAACGTTGTGTTAAGCCATCGAAATCGAATTCGAATCATATATCATATACATATCGTCGTCGATCTGCTATGTACCACGTTTGGTACTCAAGGAGCTGATCGCAACGTATATCACACTCGGTCCAGCAGATATCGCGCGTGCCTTGCAGACTCCTAACTCGGAGGCTGATTGAGGTTAGGGAGCTGTTACTCAGCGTGGTGTGTCTCCCTTCCCCACCTACACCACAAGACTGGAGTATAGCGCGCTCACAATCTTTTTCAAGGTCTAACTTGAATCTTCCAATATCAGTGTACAAATCTCCGCACACTGCATGGTCACATTCTCTGACCCCCCCTCCGTGGTTTACGAAAGATCAAGTTCACAAGATGCCTGTGGATGTGCAGGAGCAGACTGCGATGCCTAACGGGCTTGAGCCTGAGGTTGAGAGAAGTAGGGAGTTCTTGGTCAAGCCTCGTCAAGGTCCGTTTTCTTCTCTCGCGGTTATTTTTTGGTAGAAATGTATGTCTTGGGCGGGAGCGGGACGTGGGTTGAAAATAGCATCTTCTCGTGATTGTGTTTGAGGTCGGTGGTTGGGTTTCCATTGGTCTGTGCTATGCACTGCCATTTCCGTGGCTTCTGTACTTCCCTTTCAAATGCTTGTACTTCTTACGCTGGCTTGAGCCTATGAGGGATATGTGCAGATGCTCAGTACACTCCATTGTTGCACTTCTATTCCGTTCTTCCACAAAGCCTACAAACATGGACATAAGGGTCGCTATCCATAATCAACTTAAGTACACCAGCGATGTCAGGGTACTGTCCAAAATCTCAGATCTCAGGAGCCACCAACGTTATACTGCATGTCTGGCGTCCGGTTGCTAAACCATTACAGCAGGCCAAACCCCTTCAGGGATCATTAGAGTGTCCGAAAATATGGTCAATTTCAACAACAAAACCCAATTGCATCAAGCCAAAGAATACCAAAAACTACCCACTCGCCGCCAACCGCGTCAACACCTCCTCAAACCCTTTACAAAAGTCATCCAAATCTGGATTGTTGAGGTCGGACGGCATTGTAGCATTCTCCCCAGCGTACTGTTGAATCAACAGTCTGCGCCCACCTACAATCAACAAGTCCGGGCCCTTATACGTCAGAACCTTCTTCGCAACCTTCGTCGCGACCCCCGCCTTTCCCCCAAACCTAGCTTTGAAGAACCGGGAAAAGCGGACTGTGTATCCTCCGCCTGGCTTGAAAAGCGCTTCGACCTCTTGGACGATAGTGCGTGCAGGGTTGGCAAGGAGGGTGCTAGCAATGTTGAACGCGTCGACGTCTTCGATGATGTCGCGCAGCTTGAAAGTGGATGTGTCTCCCGGACGTGCCAGCTTGTCGCGGCAGTACTGTGACCCAGGCATAACCTTGTCCCGCTGCCATTCGCCATAAAATGTGATCCAGTCCCCGCCCCACCCAGCGATATCCCCTCGGTTGATGTCATCGACACTGGGAACGTCCGAGTGCATGACGCCATTCATGCTGTAGCCAAAGTGCGACACTTTGATGTTGACAGGGTACTGTGGGTCAGCGACGTATTCAATCATGTCCCCCCTTCCAACTGTTTTCCTGACAAACGAGATCCAGTCGTCGTCGACGCTGGTGACTAACTGCTGGAACTTGAAACTGTTGTAATCGATATGACGAAGCCACTCCATGACGCGGACGTTGGCGTCCTTGGCATCTCCGTATCGGAGTGCGAGGTCGTGGATTTTCTTCAGATATTCTACAAACTCTGCAGGTGTGCCCGATTGCACCATGTTGCCTGCGTCAAGTGCTGCATCTTGCGCAACCCGTTTCAGTTGAGCTGCAGTGACTGGCACCGCAAATGGCTCAAATTGGAATGGGGTGTTACGCTTCCCGTTGGCCTCGGTGATCTCTTTCTTGAGATCCTCTGGCTCAGTGGATCTGGGTACCACTGCAAGGATTTTTGTTGTTGGTTGGAGAGGATCCTGCAGCAGCTGAAAGCGGGCCAAGACTCCGTTGATGCGGACCTCGGCTGAACTATCCAGGCGGCCAATGTCACGAGCAACCTGACTTCCCGTGTCAAGTTTGAGGATCTGGTAGACAGTCAGAACTTTCGTCCCTGCAACTGGTGTATCACTGAGATGACCAACCTCTGAATCATAGGCTCCAATAGCCTTCTTGAAAACTTCTTCCTTCCTCTCTGCTACTTCATTTGCCTCCACCCACTCTCGCTTCGAAAACGCCCTCAACTGAGCTGTCTCCTCCGGCATCAGACCCGAAGTCTTCGCGTGTCCAAGCTCTCTCCCTCCCAGGCCGTCCACCTTGACTTCCAATATAGCTGCCACACAAAAAATCCCCTTGTTCCAATACCCAATCACCCCATCTGATATCTGACGATTCGCTATATCTGGGTTCTTATCCCCAGCCCGGAATGCATGCCCAGGCACAAACTCAAGTGTGCATCCGTCCGGAACCTCAATCCCCAGACTGTAGATCCCATTTCTGTCGCGCAAAAAAATGGCAACACGGGACTCTGCCAGTTCCGCGAGGAGCTGAGCCTCTATATGCGAAAGATTCGGGCCCATGAGGAGGACACGGCGGAGTGCGTACTCGTCCAACATCACCGTCGCAAGCCAGGGATGTTTAGATTTCAGGGTCGTCCACAGTTCCGTGATGTGAAGCTCAATTGGTGCCGGCTCTAAAAAGCTGCCCGCGCGGGACGGGGAAGACACAATCAGTGGTAGTGCAGTCGAGGCGTCACTGAGTGCTTTGCCTGAGAGCTTTACACCAGGCTCCATGGCTTTATACGCATCATCCAACGCCCGTTGCCACGACCGGTGCTTTGACAAGACCGCGGAATACCCAATTGCTTGTTTCCATACTGCTGGATCACCGCTGTATATCTGGGCTAGGCGGGTGGGCGCATACACAACTTTCCCCGCCTTCAAAATCCGCGCGGCAGCTGGCACAAGCATGGCCATAGCCAGCACCGCCCGCTCCATCTCCGTCAAGCCCTTGAACTTGAGAATCTTTGTCCCATCCCACGGCTTGTACAGCCCCACTGCCAAGCCCAGAACCGGTGCAAGCGTGAGTTGGAGCATGCAAGCATCGAATGCCGTCTGGCGGTCTGCTGCAGTCTCTTTTGCATGGAAAATCTTGAGCATTATCGCCATTTCCCTTTTGTCAATCATGAACCGCACCATCCCTTCCTGGGGGTTCTGAAGCACAAGGTGGTCTGTCGGCCGCTGTCTGTCATACCACGCCAGGGCCTCACGCTTCAGCATCATCACATACACCGATGTCAATGAAGTCTTCGCAAACGGGGGTGTGTGGATCGACGGTGCCAGCTGCTTGTAAGCGCCCTGAAAGCGGTCAAAGTGATTCGTGATCACATCCAAATAGTCTTCGTAGCTCTTCCTGCGATTGGCATATGCCGACTTCGTAGCATTGGTTCTCGTTTCCCACGACACAATCGCAGTCGCTTTGCCGAGAGCATCATTGTGCCAGTCTGCAAGGGAGACGGTAGCGGAAGGCCGTTTGCCCCCGAAATGAGTGAGGACCCATTGGTGCTGCTTGGTCCATTGAGTGTTTTTGACGTTGTATATTGCCCGGGCGAGGGAGATTTCACGGGGAGAATGGGTGGTAAGGATATGGTCGTGGAGGATCTTGGCGGCCTCTGACAGTTTCGCTTCAAACATCACTGGAGTTACTTCCTCCATGGCAAACTGTTGTGGTATGGGGTTCGGGGAGTTGTTCGTTACGGAGCGCTGGTGAATTCACTGCACGTACTGACAGGGCTGACCTATCAGAAATGGAGGTATCTCGCCGCAAGAGTCCAGATGCAGTAATGGGTAACAGACATCCTAAAGACGTGTCGCCGAGTACAAATAAACAGTGTACCAGGTCCGAGCATATGCAACATAACACTCTAAAGGAGAGAAAGATGGATGAACATGTGGAGTGGTTTTCGGGGTCGACGATGGTCATCTGTCCCATTATTAAGAGCCTTTTCGGTAACTGGTTAGGTACGCTGGGAACAGGTTTCGGAGAGTTCCGAAACCTGATCAGAGCTGACTCCAGCAGTGTGACAACAAAATATATATAAGCTATTGATTATCATGTCTCTACATCTTGCAACAATGGTTCTCACTGCTAGTCCCTCCAAGAGGAAGGATAAGCCCTTGTCTAGTCATCAAATCAGGAAACAGAAGTACAAGAAGATATCAAGTGTAATGGCTACTATTGCTCATCAGGCAAGGGGGTGGTGGGATGGGAGTTTTTCATATGCCCTCGGATTATTTTTTTCAGCAACTGGTAGACACCCCCCCACCCCCTCCTTCCCAATGCGGTATGTTTTAGTCACGTGTTATGTTCTGCGTTGAGGAAAGTCAGGCTGTAGTTCCTACGTAGAAGTTTATAGGTACACAAAACAACATATAACACTAGTACTATTAAGGTAGATCACATGCAGCGGCGCTTAGTTGTGGTGCTTGCCTTACAACTTGGGCATGTCCAATTTCTTGGTGTGAAATCGTAGTTCATGCATGCGCGATGATACTAGACATGCAAGTGAGCAGTGAGAAGAACATAGCTCAACAACATGACACACCCAAACTGTCTCACATCCATGGACCTTACATTTCATTATGGAATCCCCTGCTTCAATCTCAACTTCTGTCACACTGATGCCACATATGCAAGCATGCCATCAGGAAAATGGGAGGACACTGCTATTTCTAGACGGTGTTGATATGTGGTAAGCATACTGATGGTGAAGATATGTGCAGATATACACATACCTTTCAATGAGCATTACTCCACAGTGTATGATCTGAGTACCATTACTCCAGTGCAGATCTTGAGTACATCAGCCCCCCAGCTTCATGATGAGTGCATGATCTTTTCTATAGCATTAATCCCCAATGTATGAGATAGGTACCATTACTCTGGTGCAGATCTTGAGTACATCAACCCCCCAGCTTCATGACAAGTGCATGATCTTTTCTACAGCATTAATCCCCAATGTATGAGATAGGTACCATTACTCCAGTGTAGATCTTGAGTACATCAGCCCCCAGCTTCATGATGAGTGCATGATCTTTTCTACAGCATTATTCCCCAATGTATGAGATAGGTACCATTACTCTGGTGCAGATCTTGAGTACATCAACCCCCCAGCTTCATGACAAGTGCATGATCTTTTCTACAGCATTAATCCCCAATGTGTGAGATAGGTACCATTACTCCAGTGTAGATCTTGAGTACATCAGCCCCCCAGCTTCATGATGAGTGCATGATCTTTTCTACAGCATTAATCCCCAATGTATGAGATAGGTGCCATTACTCTGGTGCAGATCTTGAGTACATCAGCCCCCAAGCTTCATGATGAGTGTATGATCTTTTCTACAGCATTATTCCCCAATGTATGAGATAGGTACCATTATCTGACATGTACAGGAATTAATGAAAAAGAGTGAATCAGAAAAGAGTGAAGCAGAGTATCTTCGGGTTTGAGTCCCTTGCGAACGGAGGGAAGGCCCTGATTGGCGGTGTGAGAACGCAGTTCACCGTTGAAGCCGAAGGACTTAGCCCCGTTGGTAACCTCACCCATCACCAGCTCCGTAGCGTTCTTGCCCTCCTGCCTGTATCACCAAAACAGATGTGTCAGAAAACCAACAACGGCCTCCTAGGGTAAAGAGAAATAAATAAAAACGATGGATATGGACTGGAGCATTGTGAATACTTTTTGCATCTTTCCAACGGCGAGGATCTTGCTCTTGATTTCCTGCCGCCACTGTTGAATTTCCTCAGGCAATGGTGCAGGTTCAGCGGGCATCGCGTCCGCCCCCTCGAGGCTGTTGGTGTCCACGTCCATTAGGCCTTCCTCGCTGCACACGCTCAAGACGGCCAACAGCATCTCAGTTACTGCAGATTAACACATCTGAGGTACAAGACGCATTATCAAGATGGCAGGAACGTACTTTTGGCACCCACGGAAGGTAGACTCCAAGTAAAGGCATTGTTGAAGTTAGGAAGCCAGTACGGATGCGACGAGGAATTATATTGCCTTATCGTGATATTCTTATTTGTGTACTTGAGGACCGCACTGCGGTTGTGATGGAAATCAAGATGATCAGGGGCAGATAATATTGTGATTACAGAGGGAAACTTCTTGGTGGGTGCCTTGCGGTGCACTGTGTATCTGTTGATGTCCTTGTCAGCACTTGGATGGATATGGAAGTGGACATGGAGTACCCTGCATCTTGGGATTCATGTCCATGAATGATGCCCAGAAGTCCATTACGCTCAAGGAACTTGCATTTCGCCTCGTACCTGAAGGTAGATTCGATTACGAGTGAAACGCAGAAACGCGGCAAGACGCGCACATGAAATAAAAGGAGCAGACTCGTGTCGAGTTGGGAAGGAATAGCGTACCAGGAGGTGGTCCTGGGCCATGCTCAGAAGGTTCGTGCCCATGCCCATAGTTGGCTATCGGGTCACACCAAAGTGGGTCACATAGTGGTCCGTCATTTCCGAGTTCCATAAAGGGATTTATCTGCATGATCAACCCGGTTGGCTAGTAGGCGATAGAATGGTGCAGAACACACCTTGTTAACATTGCTGAGTTCCAGTAATAAAGGTGAGATACCGCCATGACTGGTGGGGATGCCCTCCACTTCTGCGGGCGATCGACCGACAATACGGTGCAGCCATGGGGATTCTCATGGTCACGGTTGTTACCAAGTTGTTCTTCAGGTTCAGATTCTTCTTCTTCTTGTCGGATTGCCATCAGGGAGTGTGTGCTACGAGCGACAGGGTCTCGGCATACAACTGAGACTTTGTGGTGCTGTGTTAGCAGCGGAGGAGGTTTGACCTCAAGTTTGAGGAGGTACCGCCAACGGCTGAGAGGTCACATATGTAGGACCCATGGCCGGTACTACTGCCGCCGCAGTAACACTTGGATCAGCTGCAAGTGGTTGCCATTGAACATGCAAAGGTTGGGTGGCCGGAGCCTGCCAAGGGAAGTGTCGATCAAGGTCAATTTGGGGTGGTTCAGCACCAGCGTTTACCCCATTGCCAGCACCGCGATGGGGCTGTGAGGGAGGTCCTAAGGGTGGGCACCTCCAGAGATGCTTGGGGCGTGAGCTGTGATGAGGGTGAGGAAGGTGCCACAGGCGCCTGCTTTACAGCCGCGGAATAGAAGGAGCGGTCGCAAGAGCCGGTTTGGGCGTGGTGATTGGGGAAGCTCCAGGAGATGACGAAGGTGTCGCTGGGCTGATACCCTTCGAGGGAGCGTTGGCGGCAGCCGCATTCAGCGCGTTCACATTAGCAGCACTCGCAGTTTGTGCCTTCGCATTCTTTAGGATGCTCTGGTCAACTGTAAATTGGACAGTCTGAGTGGTAGGCATCGTCCTCAAGCGGTACATACCAGTCTTCAGGCCCTTCTTCCACCCGTAGAAGTGTATGCTCGTCAGCCGTCCCAGCTGCAGTTTACCAGCCCCAGTGCCTGCCTGCTGGCTGGGTCCCTGACCCACCTCCCGGGCCTATTCCGCAGCCTCCGTACCTCGACGTCCCACCCTGCTTCGATTCAGAATTGTTTGATGGCCTGTGATTCAGCACTATGACAAAAGTGAGTTTGCCTTGCCTATTACCAAGGGGGGAAATTGCTCACGTCTTATCCAGCTCTGAAGACGGGGATGGCGATGAGTATACCGTGACCAACATCGATGTTGATGAAGAGGTTTATGATAACATTGAATAAGGAGTGTCGAGCCGGTGACACAAAAACTGATCTTATCAAATGTTTAGAGAGCTGAATCACCTCCTGTGTATGCGGCAAGGTATGAGAGTCGCACCAACAAATGCAGCCACTGTATGCGAAGCATACATGTGACCTTGGTAATTTATCCGCAGGAAAAGCCCCTGTTTCGAAAGGCGCAAACCTAACCCCAAGGTTGATGGTTGGAAATATTGCATCATGAGTACTATACTGTCATGGTGTGGGCAGAGAATAGTTGATGCGGCAGCTAGAAGGCTGCAGAAGTAGATACTGCAAGCCATGAACGTCAACTACGGACGAAGCTAGTCGCTTGTGTCATCAAGACAACTTTAGAGGATGTTCATTCAATAAAGCACCCAATTCATGATACACAGAACGGGCCCGAGTCGACCTCGCAACTTGGAAAGATGTATCTGATGTGCTGACATGCGACAACATCGTCAAAACCCAGTCAGAATTTAGACAAAAGATGATACTGATTCATTGCAGTTTGAAGACTCGGGTCAAGACCGAAGAGAGTTGTGCTTAAGCAATGCCCGCAGATGAACATGTCTCGTGATAACAACCCCAAGTGTCTGAGCGACTTAACTTCGTGATACTATTTAGTGCAGTAGGCTCAAGGTCAACTAATTTGGCATTTTGGAGGCAGTTAGAGAGGGTTCTTCTGCTCTAGATAGCATGAACATCACTCTGAATGAGAACCGATTGTTTCAGCACCTTCATCCGGGATGGGAGGTCCCTCATAGTGAAAGCACCCATCTGACACAATGTAAGTTGAGACATCTCAGGAAGCGACGTAGCGACGTACTGATCAGGTACCACATTGCACTTATTGCTGCGAATCCCACAAAGACAACAAATGCATAGTCTATGTTTAGATTAGACAGAAACCCGAGGAATCATGGAAGAATAAGACTTACTCATTGACACTGGAGTGACAGGAATCACAGCTGGCATTGAAAACAACACAAGCTGAAACGACGTCCATAGGACGGCAATCACATTGAGTGGCACACCCCATCGTCCAAGATTGAATGGTGCATCCGCGACATGTTTCCTTCCGGTTGCCAATGAAATGGCCACGGGCATGGCATAGCTTGCTTGAAGACTTATCACTGCTACACCAGTGAACGCATTGAACGCGGCAGTGGATCCTAGAAAGATGAGGCCAAGGAGAAGCTGGATAGCAGTAGAGAGAAGATGGGCATAGACAGGGACATCATCCAGCTTGTGGTTGACATGGGCAAAGATGGTGTGAAAAGGAATTGCTTTATCTCGAGCAAAACTCCATGTAGCACGCGAAGCAGCACATGAGATAGATATGGCACACAGCATTCCAATTCCGAAGACTACGATGTAGATGTTCAACGATGGTTTAAGAAGCGTAATTGAACATACCGATGAACAACTGTAATTGACAGACAATGAGTTCAGTACGTAGTGTAGGGCAATAGTCAGACGACAGTGGGAAACTCTGATTCGAACCGTCTGAGTCACATTGTACTTACCGTGACTTGTTCAAGTTGGACATTCCGAACTGGTCCTACAGCAGTAATTCAGTAGACCTCTCATAGCTTCCTTTTAGACTTTTGCCATACCATCCAGGAGGAGTCCGTGCCACCGTCACTTCAGCAGTGCTCCGCTTGTCGACGATTAGCCCCAAACTACAACCCAATCTACTTACATACGAGAACTCCGAGTCTACCATTGATACACCTCGGCGCGTTAAGAGCGCATAAAACACCACAACAGCTATTTTCGCAGTTAGAAAATGGCTAAGATTTGATTAGAAGAAGCACAAGAAAATGTGTTAGAAAATGCGGACGGGCATAGAAAGGTATGCGCGAGAAAAGGGACTTAGTGTAAAAACCGGTGCTCTAGACTGCCAAGAGTGCTCGGTAATATGCTTGGCAGCCCTGCCCGATGCGCAACGGATGTCCGAAAGGGAACGGAGGAGTGATCGAGGACTGACATCTTAAAATGGAACACGATTGGGAGTGATGCGCTTCAAATTGCCAAATAAGGAATCAGCGGATAAGAACAAGAACACCAGAAAGACGAAATCAATGGAGAGTACTAAGAGTGGGAGGTGTCAGATGATGACGGGAAGGTCTCATTCTATTTTTCATTCATTCTTTATTTTGCCTTTTTAGTTACTCTATGGTTGAGATTTCAAATTATTGCGTATATAGTTAGAGCAAGTAGCCTCGAAATACAGGTCTTGCTTCCCCCCCCAGAAGTTCCCCTCACAGAGTTTAGTGCGCCCTTGAATGTCTCAAACGTTCATCGGACTTGTTTAAAATCGACAAGTCTTTTGTTTAGTCCTTCCTAAAAGATATTAGGAAAAGTGTTGAAAGGAAATTGTGCCAGCCGCGTTGAAGTATACGCGTGTTTACTGGGACTTAGGGAGTTTAGGAAATTGTGTCGGTTGCGTTGCCAGGACTAAGGAACATTAGGAACCTCGTTCTAGCCGCGTAATCGAGTGCGTGTGTTTCTAGGACTTTGCGAATAGTATAAAGAACTTTCTTGGCAGGCGTCTTTGATCTTACCGCCCCCACACACACATAACCCCAGAGGGACTTGTTGGTTTTGTGCACTCAAGTCGTTCTAGGACCTATCACCGTGACTCTTGCAAAATGACTCCAATCAATCTACTCTCACCGAGGCACACATCTGCAACATCTCCATCGATTCTCCGAGTCCGAGTCCGATAACGTTCCTACTAGTAGTTTCATTCACCAAGAATCCTCGGCATCATCGCAAGATCCTGCAAGCTGATCTTGACTTTCGACTTTAACCCCCGTGACCAGCACCAGAGTCCGACTCGGATAACTGGATTCCAGGCTGCAATAGTAAGCTGTTGATCCTACAGCAGTAAAATAGTGACTGACATGTTTTATTTCCGCAGCAACATCCGTCAGTAGACCTCTCATAGGCTATAGCTTCCCTTTAGACTCTTGCCATACCATCCAGGAGTAGTCTGTGCTGCCTTCGCTTCAGCAGTGCTCCACCCGTCAGCGATTAGCTCAAAACTCCAACCCAATCAGATTTACTTACATACAGGAACTCTGCGTCTACGTGGTTGATCTCTGAGGTCCTGACCCTATTGACCTCCTGGACTTGGAGCAACCTTCCCACTGACCTACGTTCAGCTCTTGCAAAATGACTCTAATCAATCCCGGACTCTCCCCGAGGCACACATCTGTAACATCTCCAAGTCTGATAACATCCCTACTAGTAGTTTCATTGTCACCGACTCCTCAGCACCATTGCACAATCAGCCACGAGCTGATCTGAGAATACGGTTGACTTCAACCACCTGTCTGCCCCCCCTGCCCCCCTCCCTTGCCAGCACCAAAACTTGTCCACTT
>QFEU01003919.1:0-20863 GCA_003316345.1 Tricholoma terreum
CCTCCTCACAAACTTGCCATCTACGACCTCGTATCCCTGATCCCTGATAAACCGATACAGGGGTTTTATCACCGACCTCAGATACAAACCCTCCGGCACAGGATCCACCCGATTCTGGCACTCCGGGCTACGATAATAATCGTCCGCACACTTGAAGATGAAGCACAAGCACTCAGGCGCAAACCGCACCTGGGCCGCCTCACCCCAGCACAAGAGATACAGCGCGATCTGTCTAAGGCGGTCATACTGCGACATGTTGTGCATGGCCATACGCCAGCGTTCAAGGGCGGTGTTCAGACTTTTCTCGTGAGAAGGTCTTTTTTCCTTGTTACGCTTCGATTTGAGGCGCGTCAAACCCGGATTCTGTACTTGCCCAATGGCGTCATCGAGGTCTAGCTGCGCAGCAAAGTACCATTTTCGGTAGTTGGCGTTGTGCCCTCCGATGTAATCAGCGTGGAGGGTGAGCAGAGCTTGATTCGGTGACATGCGGGATGCGCGGCTATCGAGCAGTTGCATTAGGAAATCGAACTGGAGGATGACGTTAGTGACGTGCCAAGAGGTAGCCGAAAGAGGAAATAAAGTGATGACATGCACAGCGTGGACCGGGATTCCCTCCGTCCAATACCGATTTTGGAAACCCCCCCGTTGTGCGCCACTTCTGGGCAGCCGTCATGGGATGAGACAAGGATTGGGAGAAGATTTACCATATTCCTCATGGAATCCCGCTGAAAACCAAATTTTTGTGTAAGATCCAAGAAAATATCTTCGATTTCTTCTTTGGAAAGAGGAATATGACGCTCAGTGCTCCACGCTGGGTAAGCCTCCCGTGCTCCGGCCGGACCGCCGTAGTCGACAAAGGTAGGTGTAGAAGAATCAGAGTTGCCCATGCGGCCTCCGCCAGGAGGGCCCAAGGACTCTGCAGAAGGAGCGTAACGCTGTCCATACATATCTACATCAGAGTCGGTGTCTTGGGGAGCTGTAGTAACGAGACATTAAAAGTGAGAGTGCGACAATAGTGAGAACAAAAGACGTACGATAAGGGTCGTAGGTGCCATTGTGGTCGTAAAAGTGTTGGTCGTTGAGTGCAGGATTACTGCTGTCTGAAGCGTATGTAGCATAAGTGTCGCGGCGATCAGCGTTATCAGACTCGTTGTCGTAGTATCGTCGTGCTGCATGTGCGTTATTGAAGGGATCGTTGTGGTTGTTGTCGACGGAGGGGGAAGAGGAATAGCCCTCTTGGCTGGCTGGTTGACTGGCGGGAGCCTGCCTTGTAGGCATGTGGGAGTGGTGGGAGGAGGACAAATGGAAAATGAAGCCAAAACGAACCACAGTGCAAAGCTGGCTTGGCACACACAGCCACATCGGCTATCTCCGCTGCCATGTGTCATTCAATTATTCACCGTCAGTACATACACGACTCCTCGCACAACATACCAAGCCTTCTTTTCCCTGACCATTCCACTCCCAATTAGACTCTCAGCCTTATCTTTAGGCTCCGTACGCTTCCTAGCAACGGTGTCACTTTTTTCTTAATCACTTGGTCTCAGCTGCGCAAAACTACTGAACGCATACATGACCGCGGTTTCGGAGAAGATAGTCCTCAACAGAGACATCGCCCTCGTATATGTATTGACCACCGACTCAGAGTTTGACCTCGTTGAAACCCTGATTTATCTTCTACGGGAGGCTGCACAATCACATCCGGCGTTCTAGTATCCTACTTGGCAATATATGATCGACATGCATGTAAATGCACAGACAACTTGGCAAGACACGATTGACGTCGTCTCAATCCCGTCATGCGATCAATTTGAGTCATCCCGAAACCCCTCATCTAGACCTTGCAGTGGCAGGAATTGGAGGTTTAGCTTCCTTATGGGTCGCGACCCTTCTCGCAAATCAGCACCTAGTGTGCTCCGTGAACCATGGCGTCAATTAGCATTTGATATTTTATTTGCACCTTTCCTCTCCGAGCGACCGTGTCCTACTTACGACCGCCGTCACGCGATTCTTCTCTTCATCATTCGCCCTTCAGGCTACATCAATAACCCCAGGATAATCCATTCTCCATCGTGGCGGCTAGTGATATGTCAAATTCTCTGATACGATTGGTGGTAGTGACTGAATATTGTCAATCCTTGACTTCCGGTAGAGGCAATACTTTTAGCCATTTAACAACAAGATCTCCCATGTGAGATACATTGTTTCCATAGCATGTTGCGAGCGCAGTACTTAAGTAAGTTACATCATATGTATCACTCGCGTACTTAATACCAGGTCTCCCCATCAATCTTGGTACCAGCCTTGGCAACCTCGTGACAGAAAACATGACAGGCCAAGCCTGAATCCCATTACAAACAAACACAACGAATTTCTTATCTCATGATTGACTACAGACTCAGGACGTCTAAAAACACACCGAAGGTTTCCCATGAGCGGTTGTGTTGGCCGACATTCTGAGGCAAATTTTTTCAAAAATTGTGGCTGTGCCAAGTAAGATTCAGGTGTTTCGAGGCTGGAAGGTGAACTTTTGGTAAAAATAGGCACAAGTCGGGGTAGACGATTATGTGACGATTATGGTCAGATTATGACCCCAATTATGGAGTGATTATGGAGCATGTGAAACATGCCAAGAATTGCATCAAAAATCATAATCCTTGTTATCCGCAAGCCATAATCCTCGATTATGGTCTTCAACTTGCATCCTCTGAAGCCTATTAGTAGAAACTTGCTGACTTAGGTAAATAAAATAAAATTTGCATCTACAACTCTACTGTGTTCAACCCCCCCTACATCACTGATGGCTATCAAACAGACTGTGAAACCCCGCAAGGGAAGCAAAGACATTGCTGAGGATCAAGCTGGAGCTGTAAGAGTTGCCAAGACTAAACAGCAGAAAGCTGCTAAAAGGAAAAAGAAGGGTAAGGACAAAGAGAAGGTGGGGGCAGGGGCACTGAAAAGGAAGTTGAAGATGAAAAGATGGCTGATGCAGAGCTCAACTCTACTGAAGGTGAATCTGATCATGTTGAGGTTGTCAAAAAACCTGATGATGCATCTAACATTGACATCAGAGATTGTTCAGCAACAGGTTTCAACTAAATCTCAATGAAATTCTGGTCAGCAAATTGTCTCTGCCGAATGATGCTATGATGGTCCATCAGCTGAGTAATATCTTATCAGTCTGTCATGCCCTGATCTTTTAGCTGCACAAATGCATCAGAAAACTTGCAGCTAATACCAGTGGAGCATTCAAAAGGTCAAGTTCACATTTGGAACACACAGCCTTGCACAGCAATGTAGTGCGGCTTGACATGGAGAAAAGAACTTGGTGGAAGTTTCTAGACTTCAGGGAACCCATGCATTCTGTTGAGGTAGAGTCCCTATGCTCCATGTGTATGTCTGCATATGCGGCTTCTTGACCGAGGACTCTATTCATTAACGGCTAAAGGTTCGATCATGATTGATCTTATTTTTATCTTTTACTTTTATTTTATATTAAATTCCTCAAGCCCCTTTTTATACTAAATTGTGAAATAGCCGTTTCTATTCTTTCCCGGCTTCATCACCTGGAGTGCATCCTTTGTTCCATCAGGCGATCAAAGCCATCCAAAATCAGCTGAGACGAAATCAGCAACCATCAATGATGCACCCTCGTCCTTCGCGTATGGTTTTGCAGGTGCGTCTTTGTGGTACCAACCCTTTTTCCTTCAATCATGCACATAAAATATACTCTCATTGTGGAACCAAACAATGATGCGCCTGCCTTGCAGATCAGCGTTAGCTGCTTTGGGTATGTTTTCCTTCATCCAGCTGTGCATGTGGGTCTGAATCTCTCGCCATGCCGGCAGGAATTTATTCTCGTGATACCAAACCACGTCAGCAGCTCATGACCATCGGCATACTGGCCTTTCCTGGGTGCCATGAAACAATAACCTAACATTTTGAGGTATTGACATGATGTCCACTCGGAGATACTTTTGGTGATGCTTTGACATCCAGGCAAGCCAAAAATTCAACAATCTTCTTTGCTGAGATATCTGTTCCAAGCTCCTGGAGATATAAATTGATATCAGATGCCAGATCTTCATCCACAAGCATGGACTCGTTCCAGTTTCCATAGGGATTAACAGGTAGAATGGAACGATCCAGGATAAACTGTCATGAGAGTCTAGCCAGCTGACGTGCACAGTATTGTCTGCTGCCTCGCAATATGGCTGCCTGGCATGCAGATGCCCATTTCTCATATGTTTTTGATCATGGATGAGTATAAAAGTTGAGCATCGATTAGTGTTTTAAGGTCCGGTCCAGTCCGGTTTTTTTGCCTTTTTTGGATGTAACTGCGACTGTAACCAGTTACAAAAAGTCTGGATCATGGTGTAACTGTACCTGGACCGCACGTAACCGGTTAATACTGGTTACACACTGGTCTATTGACCAGTTATAACCAGTCTATTTTAGGACCAGTTGGTAACCAGTCTTAACTAGTTTTAACTGCAGTTAAAACTGGTATTCCGTATACTAATATTGCCACAGCTTCAAGCTCACTAGCTTGTATTGCGCATTTATTGGGTGAGGCTTTGAGATTGCCAACCTGAGTAGGTGACCGATTCTATAGCGCAAATAAAGACGCACAATCCTTGTCTCTAACACCAAGCGATCCGACTTACCTACGAGACATTATTTACATGTCACAGGTTTTGACAAATCAACTCAACCCAATTAGTTAAACATGCATAACATGTCATAGAGAGATCTGATTGCCTTGCGCTAGAGACGGAAAACGTGCGCCCACATCCGCACTACAGATTCGCTCTCTTGCACAAGTTGTAATTCTCAAAACCACACCCAATATATGCAAAGGGATAATGGGCCAAGGTTATATTACCAAGTTATGACTATAGAAGTTGGTTTGGTCATATCTCACTCATTTCTGGATGGATCTGGATGACCCAGGGACTGATATGATCCGAAATTGTCACACCATGCTCCTCGTGTATGTATTTAAGACCGTGGTTCGGTCTTAGACCGGTCATAACCAGTTTTTCGTCGGTTATGATGTTTTTACACATCTTGTGTAACTGTAACTGCAACCATACTATAACTGGACATAACCGGACCGATAGTCCGGTTACATCGGTCACAGTCCGGTCCGGTTTCGGTCTTTTTTGCGGTTACAATGACTGGACCTTTAAACACTAGCATCGATTGCATTCCCTCCATTCGAATCCTTGTACCTTGCACCAGTTGTCCTTTGTGGATGCAGAGTTGCCTTTAGGTCCTTCAAGCCCTCCATTGCCAGGAGCTGTGTTGGTGCTTGGCATAGCTGGCCATTGCATGTACTTCCCCTCTCCCATGTACCTCTCTGTGTTTCTGGATGTGAACTTTCATCTGGCTGCACTTCATTGTGTGAATTGGTGTTTTGCTTAGCATCATCACGTAAAGTTGTGTTGTCCACTTTTTCCCCTTCAGTTTTGACATTCCCAATGACATCACCCACATCCGAGTCATTTTTCTTGTCAGCTGATTCATTATCTGAGTCAACATTGGGAGCCGAATCCTCACAGGGCTGGGAATACATGTCTTGAACAAGCTCCCCATTGCCAAGGTGAGTGTCTGTGAAGAAAAACTCGGATGGGGTTTTGGTAGTATTCACATCTGGTGCCACCATGAATATGTGAATATACTGCTTTGGAATGGATGGCTGGAAGTCCAGTATGTGATATTTATACTCTCTGAAGGGCAAGAAAACATCTGTTTTACTTTTTGTATCTGTAGTTGCTTTGTTCAGAGTGATAGGCACTGAACTACCTATGGCAGTAGATAACTGTGCAGAAGCAGGAATAACCTGATTGTAGGCTATTAAATGACATGACATGTGAGAGACTTTGCAGAAAACACATACTGGTGGCACATTTTCTTTCTCGTCCAAATCAATCTTTCTTCATTTTGAGGTAACCCAGCTTTGGATTCCTTTCTTAAGGTTTGAAATTCTTGTGAGGTCTATCCTCCACTTTCCTTCCATGCAACCTGCACATAAACGAGAGGCTACATGACTTCAAAGTGACGCGATGTGCCAATATTGATGTGTCTATCCATGATTTTGAGTAAATCTATTTGACCACACAATGTTATGTAATATTGACTATCTCAGGTGTATTAGTAGTGAATTCAGCACAGTTCACAGGAAGCACATTTTATATAAAGTGGCTGTGGAATGCTCAAAGTAGAATTTTATCGAATTTTGACCATTTTGGTGAATGTCATGGTGCTCATGTGACATTGGTGGGATATGGACGTCTTTTACCTTATTATGACTGGCTTTTCTGGTGGAAGTGTGTCACTCCTGTTCATGCTTGACAGTGCTGATCATTGTCAGGGACATCAAAATTACAAGGATTGGATAACTCTTATGGAAGCCCATGGGAACCCTTGCAGCCTTTCTAACTATTGGGAGAACAAAATCAATGTTCCTCTCAACCCTTTACTACCCATTAACATGGGCACTGTTGCTACTCCCATTGCGCCTCCTGCTGCAGATGACACTCCTATGACTCCTCCTATCATCACCACTACTGCTTCTCCTCCTGCTCCTACCCCGTTGCATACTCTCTTTCCAAGCTTCCTTGAGTACCAACTCTGTAAAAGTGTTGCCATGTCTGCCATCATGATCAATGTCATTGAGGTTCCTGGGACCAGCATTAATCCTTGCAGAAAGTCATATGAAGCCTGGGCATTATTGAAAGAGCAATATAGGGTCCTTAATGATAGAATTAGAAATATGAGAAAGCAGGATTTAGACCAGTGCAAATATGTTGACAGCACTAAAGTTGCCAGTGAAGGGGGACATATTAAGAGGATGCGAGTGCTTAGATCGCTTGCAAACAGAGCTAGGTCTGACATCTCCAATGCTAAATTCAAAATGAAATTAATCGACCTGTATATGTTATGGTATGAAGACACTTGCAGAAGTTATCTCCATCCTCACCTTACATACTCAATGTGTCATTTGAAGGGAGGCTCCTCTTCTCCATGCAACCAACTCAGTCAAAGCCCTTGAGGCTAGTGTCCTTGCCCTCCAAGCTGAAATAAAAACTCTCTGCTCAAATAGTTGGTTGGGTCCCTTGCACTCTCCAAACCCCGATAAATTCCACCTTGTCTGCAAGAATAAATTGTGTGGGAAAACAGGTCATCTAATCAAAGACTGTTTCCAAGTTGGAGGAGGAAAGCAGGAGCAGTACCTAGCATGGTGGAAAGGGAAGCAATCAGCCTCGCCATCTACTAGTGCTTACCTTGCTGACAGAGACATAAAACTGGGATATCACTATGCCTTATTGGCATCTGTTGGATCACTTGACCTTGAAGGGATCTTTCAGGAGAATGCTATCCTGCTTGA
Source organism: Tricholoma terreum (assembly GCA_003316345.1). Lineage (NCBI taxonomy): Eukaryota > Fungi > Basidiomycota > Agaricomycetes > Agaricales > Tricholomataceae > Tricholoma > Tricholoma terreum. The sequence goes on from QFEU01003919.1 coordinate 7,394, forward strand.
AAAGGTTGCACTCACCTCTGGGGATAGTTCTCTTTCTTTGTCCTCCTCATTTACAGATTCAGATTGTACTATCCACTTTCTAAAAAATCTTGATGTCTTCTCCTTGTATAAACCCCTCAATAAGGTGGTTGGACAATTGTTGAAAGCTGGGACCAGTTTTCCTATCCTTGGAATTGGGAACATCGAAATCTGAGCAATGTTTAAAGGGATAGAACATACCCTTACATTTCGTGATGCCTTACATGCCTCTGACATTGCTGCCAATCTCCTATCCATTAGCAAAATAGACCTCACTGGGTGGAATGTGATTTTTGGTGGTGGACATGTTTGCTTCTTTGACAAAAATAAGCAAGAAATCTTCGGTGGAACTTTATGGAATGGACTCTACCTGGTTCAAGGTTCATTTAGTACATCATTTTTTACCACCCTTGCTGCTCACTCTCTTCGAAGTTCTACTGATCTCATCATCTGGCATTGTTGTTTTGCCCACTTTGGCATCACCCATGTCAAAAAGGCTGCAAAGCTCCTAGATGGTCTTGATATCGATGAGGAGAAATCCTCAGGACAATGTGAGGATTGTATCCTCGCTAATCTAAAGCATCAACCATATGATGATGAAGTTACCCCAGAGACTGTTGCCCTTTGATGTACCAACATTGATATATGGGGACCCTTCATCATATCTGAAGAGAGAGGGTTATACACCATGAAGTTCCACAATAGTGGGACTTCCCATCAACACACCTTTTTCCTTGAGAATAGACAAGCCCTTACAACTCTTGAGTGCTTGAAGACCTACAAACCAGAATCAGAGGCAGTTACTGGAAACAAAATGGTCTATGTGAGGACCGACAACACCCCTGAATTCAAGGGAAACATCTAGGCCACCTTTTTCAAGGAAAACAGCTTGATCTATATCCCCACTGCTCCTTACTCTTCATTCTCGAATGGAACAGCTGACCACTCCATCGGAATCTCAACCGCTACTGTCCAAGCGATGTTGAATGACAGTCATCTGCCAACAAAATGGTGGGCCAAAGCTTGGGAGTTTGCAGACTATGTTGAGAACAGACTACCATCAATGTGTCACCCTGGAAAGATTCCAGAGGAGGAATAGACCAAGATTAAACAAGATGTTGGCCATATTTGTGTCTGGGTATGTGTCACATACATTCATATTCCAAAAGAGAAGGGTGAAGGCAAATTGGCTGATCGAGAACAAAAGGAGAGATTGATCAGAATCAAAGGCCAAGGTCTATACCAGGTTTTAATCTCAGAGATGGGAGCTATAGTCTGTTCTAGGAGCGTCCAGTTTGAGGAAGGCATTGGACATCACATCCTCACAGCTGAGGGAGAATATATCATGGATAATAATGAAGCTGATAATCCTCTGGAATTCTTATAAGCCGCAGATCCTCTTCCTCCCATGATTATTCCAATCATTGAGGATGCTCTTCTTCACACTATTCCTCCAGTTGTCATCACTCTTATTGCCCCTTGTACTAGAGCTCAGATTATTTATTCTCCTGCTTCTCATCAGTCATGTCAGACCATTGTCCCTTCCAGAGCTGCTGCTGAGAGTAATGAATATAATTCACAGCAATTAAACACAGCTACTGATGGAAATGAATGGGCTACCAACTCCATTATTCCTGTTTTTGAAGATGAAGACGAAAATGACAATTATACTGCTTTCTTGGCTTCTGATGCACCTCCTTAGCCCAACAACCTCTTTGTTCCTGACAACTTCACTGAGGTGTTTGACCTCTCTCACTGTCACCTCTGGTTTCCTGCCATGGTCTGCGAAATCCAATAATGGGACAATAGAAGAGGCATCTCAGCCATTCCTCATCCTTCCGACATTAAAACAATCAAAATGAAATGGATCTTTGACCTCAAACAGAATGAGGATGGGGAACTTCTCAGGTGAAGAGCATGAGGCATCATTAAAGAGTTCATTCAGAAACTTGGTGAACATTACTTCGAGTTATTCACCACTGTTATCAGGTATGAATCAGTTAGAATGCTCTTCACTCTGATTGCTGCACATGGACTCAATTTCTGGCTTGTTAATTTCATTGGTGCATATCTCAATGCTGAACCACAAGGCAAAAACTATCTTGAGATCCCTGAGAGATTCAAGAGCCACTACTCTATCCCTGGTGTTGATACTGTCCTGAAGATGGACCTCACTATCTACGGTACTATGGACAGCACCAATAATTGGTTCAGAGAACTCAATGAAACCTTCAACAAGCTCAGTCATTGTCAATTGAGGGCTGATTGCTGCATTTGTATTCACTACTCTGAAGACGGATACACCATTATGTCCACCTATACCAATGATGTAGCAGGAGGCTCATCTATCTCTGCTGCTGGGATCAGAGTCAGAAGAGAACTCGCAATGTAACCATAGGTTACAGCAGGCACAGCAGGTAGACATGTGACCACTAGACACATGACCACATGATCTTAGGCAGACATTCACATAGAGTAGACACTGTCTCATCATTGCCAGCCACTGCTATAGACTGCATTGCCTGTGCTTTAGGGCTTCTAGCTTGTGTTCTTGGCCTGTCCCTGTAAGACTGCACATCTCCAGTGAAAGCTTACAAGATTACCAATCTTGAATGGCCCAATAAATGCTTTGGAATGTCAATCTTGGTCAATGATACAGGTGATATCTCACTTCACCAAAAGATGCTAATTCATAAGATCTTAGCAACATTTGGAATGTCCGAAGCAAAACCAAAATATACTCCACTTCCACCAAACATTAATCTTTTGGACTCCCAACCGACTCCTATCCCTCATGATGACCTTGTATTCATGTGGGACAAAGAATACCACTGGGCTCTTGGGATGCTCAATTACCTAGCTAACAGCATCCGTTCTGATATCATCTTCACAGTTAGCATCCTCATGAGGTACACTTTCAATCCCTGTCCTTTCTATTGGAGACTCATACAACAAGTCATTGCATATATTGGAACAACTATCAACTATGCCATTACCTATCGGAAGGGTGGGCCTACCAAACCACTTGGGTACTCAGACGTGTTGTATGCTGACAGCTCTGACTCTCATAAATCATCAGCTGGCCAGCTATTTATGATGGCAAACAGTCCTGTCTCTTGAAAGGCAAAAACTTTGAAGAGGGTCACCATGTCTACTGCTAAAACAAAATACATTGCAGTATACGAGGTTGGGAGACAAGCTAAGTGGTTAATCTAGTGGCTTCAGGAAGTTGAAGTTTATGAGGACCTTCCATTCAAAATAAAATGCAACAATACTGCTGCAATCACCCTATCGAAAAATGCCACTGGACACAGCTGCCTCAAGCATGTTGATATCAAGCATCACTGGATCTGCAAAGCTGTCAATACCAGTGATGTCAAAATCATTTATATTCCCTCTGACGACAATATCATGAATCTCTTCACAAAGGCCCTTCCTCGTCCTCAATTCGAGAAACTTGTCAAGTTAATAGGCATTGTCAATGTGTGAGCCTATGAACTTAGGGGGAATGTTGAGATAGAGTCCTTATACTCCACATGTATGTCCACATGGTACACAGCTTCTCGACTGAGGACTCTATTCATTAACAGCTAAAGATTTGATCATGCTTGATCTTATTTTTTATCTTTTACTTTTATTTCATATTAAATTCCTCAAGCCCCTTTTTATACTAAATTCTTTTGTTCTACCTCCCTCAGTTGTTTACCATCTTGTGTAATGCCTGAGGTACAGTCTTTTATTTATATTTTCATCCCTTACCTTCTAATTATTTCTTTACTATACCTAGTCTCATCCCTATGGTCTGATAGGTATAGTACTGACTCTAATACAGTCATTTACCATCTTGTGTAATGCCTGAGCCTTATCTCTATGGTCTGATACATTCACTGAGTTTTCTGACTAAAGAATGACTAAATCAGAACTGTAATATACCTTAGATCATTATAGAACCTTTTGTACTTAGTATTTAAGCCTTCACATTAGGTGGGGTTTCTCTAGTTTGAATATCAATTAAAGTAACACCTCGAATCCAACCCAGTCTTGACCAAGGTCTTGACTACACTCCTTTCCAACCCCCTCTAGTCCTAGCTGTGCACTTTGCCTCAGAAACCTGACGTTTCCCTATGCATTTCTTCTAACACTTGAAATCAGGAACAACTCCAGAATCAAGGGAATGGCACAACTTCTTACAAGTTGAAGCCAAGTTCTGTTTGTTTTATCTATTGAAAAACCTGTGCATTTTCTGACAGATTTCCACCTTTGCAAAACATGACTTTGACACCATTTTCTTATATACATGTGTTACTGGACTCACTATTTGCCACATTGGAGAATGGTTCCAATGTGCTAATGGTACCATTTCCCAGTGTGCTTTCTTTTTAATACAGTTAAATTTATTTTTGATGGTCATTGCCACTCCGCAAGCAGAGGCTTGCAGCAGTGGTGTAGAGTAGGGCATAGGCATCAGCTGTGGTTATCATGGTTAAGAAACAGACCCCATTGCCACTCTGTGAGCAGCACCTCACAGCAGTGGCATAGGGCATGGGCCAGGTATCATTAGTGCTTGAGTATATCAATGTCATTATCAAAGGACCTCAAAATGAAGATCAGAGATTTTGTTAGTTAGTTAGTTAGTGAAAGAAAGAAATCAACAATCCCCATGGCCCAAACAATGCTCTGCATTCATTCATTTGTGTGGTTGTTTTTGTGGACATGGTGTTGTTGGTGTTATAGTTGTGGTCATGGAAAGTCACCTGGCAAGTGGTGCCACATTTGTTTTTGAGAGCACAAATGTGACCATATGGTCTGCACACTGCCACAGCATATATATACCCCACTAAACAAGTACTTTTATCACATCTCCATCCCACTTCATGTAGATATATAGTAGTGGTAATAAATTAGTACTTATATTACTTATTTTTTCTACCTATTTATCTAACTTTAACTGTATATACAATACACCGCATGTACAGAGAAAAGACCTGTTGCAATCAATTTCAACTAGTCTTTGATTGGTTTTCAAATATTTTCAATGTGAAGCAACCAACAACCCAACTGACTCCCAAACTGGGCAACCGCAATTAATGGTCTGGTTACCTTTGGTTGGGTTTGGTTTGGTTTTGGTTTTTGCAACTGGACCTTCAAACACTAATTGGCACTTCAACTACCATTGCAGTCACTGACAAAATGCCAATTGGTAGTCAGTGTCAATGAGGCAAGGTGAGCCATCATAATAATAATAAGTTATATAAGCTGTGATGGCATCCAATAAGGTGGGGATGTGATATAGATATATCATATTAGGCAGGAGAGGGGGGGATCCATGAAAGGTCCCTTAAATTACAAACTGATGTGATATGTAATTTTGTGTTGCCACCCCATTGCTGTTTATTGTCTTTTGCATGTGACCTTGCCAAACAGGAAAATACAACTCAATTTGATTCTGGCAGTAAAACTGCCATAACTCAGTCAATTCTCCATGGATTGGCTTGGTATTTTTGATGTGTAAAAGTGAATGTATTGGTGAGGTGTTGGGCACATCATAATGAGCCAATTGTTTGATCTTAAAATTCGCATTTTTGGCATATTTAGGGCATTTTTGCATGTTCAACAGCTCTAGCAGTGGCAGGAGAGTACAAACTGCCCTGAAAATATTCATGCACCTTCTTTAACATGTCTCCCTAATTCCCTTAAATGCCTGATACATATGTGCATCATCTCATAATTTAGCAGTCATTCTCCTTCAGCAGTCCCAATTAGGTAACTATAAGCTCCCACACCTCTCCCCCACTATGACTTGCCATAAATAGTAGGTAGCTTATAAAGAATCTCACATGTGATTGATGCATGACTGCATGCCAAAACAAACAATTAAACAACAACTTTCTCTCTCATTCCCCACCATGTCTGACAATCACCTGTAAGCCTGACGCTTACTCATCATGTTGACGGCTATTGACACGGAGACTTTCTCTCATATACATGTATGAATGGACCTCAATTCTTACTTCCCTTTTTTCCCACTTCCTCTCTCGTTCCATTGATTCCGGTATTCTTTCTGCTACTGCTTCCCTATATACTCTGGTCTTACTTTCTGTTTGGCTTTCTCTGAGTGTAGCTTGGCTCTAGCCGAGGTGAGCTTCCATTTTTTTGAAAGTACTGACCAAAGAAAACACCCTGCCAACCGTCGTTACGCTAGCTGTTGCAGATTTTTTTTCACGTGAAGACCGTGACTCCATCTACATGCGAGAAGTTTCTTGCTTAAGCTGTCTCGTAAAGCATCGTCTGTTCCTACGCGTGCCTCGTCATGCCTGGTGCGCGGTGTGTCGTCTACACCCAGCACCTCAGCTGCACGTCTGACCACTGATCCATCGCTTGGGATGACATCCTCTCCGTCTCTTTCACCTGTTCCAGGCTCCCCTGTGACACCGCCTAATCCGGATTTATCTGACACGCATACACCGACCCCACCAAACATGCATACAGGCACACTGCCTGATGTGCATACAGTCACTCCCGTTGCTCTGAACTCCTGCATTCCTGCACATACTCCACCCCTGCCAGCCCCCTCACCTTCGTCCAACTCTGACTCTTCTTCGGATTTTGATTTCACACCTGTTCACTTACGTTTACCAATGTCTTTCGTGCCAAATCAATTGGCCACTGTTAAACATCTCCACCAGTCGAAGTCCCCTGTGCTCACTGCCGGCGACATTGATGCCCAAGTGATGTGGGATTTCGAGCTGTGTTGCATGAATTTTTTCGGTGAAAAGGATGTGAAGGATGAGGATCAGGTCCGAAAAATCTTGGGTGCATTCCGTGACACTTGCATTCACACATGGATTGGCGGTGATCATACTAGGATCCTGACATTGACCTTCTCCGCCTTCATGACTGAGTTACACAGTAACTACTTGGATCCTGACTGGGTGCCTGTAATCTGTCGCCGCATCCTCTCCGCTGCTATGAAACCCAACGAGGCATTCTGGGACTGGTTCTCCAGCATCCAAGCGCTGAATGCGATCATCGCAAACACTCCCTCCTTTTTTTCAGATGATGCGCTGCGTGACAAACTTGAGTCGGGTTTGGATGCCAAGTTGACCTGCCGCTGCACTGCTGGGAACGTCGACCCTACCCTGAAGCTTCGGCCGTGGACACTAGAGGTAAAGCGCATCGATGAAAATCGACGTGCAGACCTGAAGCATGCACGTGAGGAGGCCGAACAGGTCTTTAATAGGCACGAGGACTCCTCCAAGCATCGACGACTTCAGTCCACTGCCAATGCTCTGTCAGGTCGCACCAATGCTCCTTCCACTGACACTGTCAATGCTGTAAACACCACTGTCTGCCGCTTGTCCGCACTCACCACAAAGGAGTGTGAGTTGTTGGACGCTAATAACGGTTGTCGTAAGTGTCATCGTCTGAACATACATCATTTCTCCACCTCCTGCCCTTATGGTTTCCCTGATGCCTCGACTTATGTCGGACTTATTGATCACCTCACTGCTCCTCCCCTGGCCCCGATCACCTCTGCCACTGTAAACATTCCTTCAATGGTGGTTGTGCCAGCGGCAGCCCCGAAAGCCAAGTCGGGACCTCGGCCTGTGGCCACTATCGGGTCTTTGGCAGAGGATGCTGCTACTACCTTCCCCTCTGCCTCGTCGGCACTGGGAAACGGCTCTGACAGTAATGATGAGGATGACGATGAGGTGAGTGCCCCTTTCCGTGGCCGTCACCTCTGGTGGCAAGGGGCTGTTACTGGGCCTGCCATTGCTGTCCCTTTGACACTGTCTATGTTGCTTGACTCTGGTGCTCATGTAGTTCTCATTCATGCAGACCTCGTGAAGCGCTTGGGCCTCCGTCGCCGCCTGCTGCCTCTTCCCGAAACTGTTGATGTTGCCCTGCCAAACTCTAAAGAACATACGAAGACGACCCTTACAGAGTGGGTCAAATTATCTGTGTTTTCGCTAGATGGACTATGGACTGCTAAGACTGTACAAGCTCTTGTGTCGCATGAATTGTGTACTTCTATTATTCTCAGACTACCGTTCCTTATGCATAACAATATCGTTACCGATCACGCTGCACGTACCTGTATAGATAAAAAGAATGATTATGATCTGTTGAACCCTGTGCCTATTGTCCCACTGAAACAGAAGAAACCTCATCTTAAAGACCAACTGAAGCAGATCCGTGCTGACCGGAAACTGCTCCTCGCAGAACTGAAATATGTGCTTGCCAAACAGCTGAAAATGATCACCTTTGAGTTTGTTAAGCCAGTTGATGTGGTGGGCGCGATCAATGTGCATGTCGAGACATTGACACATGTAGCTGCTCTCATGCAACATGAGGATGAACCGAAAGCAGAGTTTCATGACATTTTTGAGCCGATTCCACATGTGAGCCAACTTCCGACCGATGTGCAAGTACAGATCAAGCTGAAGAAAGCAGAGTAAATGATAAAAATGCGCACATACCAATGCCCACAAAAATTCCATGATGCGTGGGGAACCTTGATACAAAAGCACCTGGATGCAGGACGGATACAACCGTTGTCATCACCATGGGCTTCACCTGCATTCATCATCCCGAAAGCAGACACCACAGTATTGCCACGGTGGGTAAACGACTATAGACGGCTGAATGCAAATACGGTGACCGACTCCCATCCACTTCCATGTGTTGATGACATTTTGGCAGACTGTGCAAAGGGCTCAATCTGGTCAACTATAGATATGACAGATAGTTTCTTCCAGACGAGAATGCACCCAGATGATGTCCCGCTGACAGCTGTGTCAACACCATTTGGACTGTATGAGTGGCTAGTAATGCCGATGGGACTGTGAAATGCTCCTGCAATACATCAACGGAGGGTGTCAGTGGCCCTAAGAGAATACATCGGCAGAATTTGCCATGTGTATCTAGATGATGTGGTTATCTGGTCAAACACTATCGAAGAACATCACCCAAATGTGAGGCCGGTCCTGACAGCCCTGAGGGCTGCCCAATTATATTGCAATCCGAAAAAGACGAAACTGTACTGTACGGCAATCAACTTTCTGGGTCACACCATTTCACAGAGAGGGATCGAGGCTGACTCCAAAACGGTAGACCATATCCTGTCATGGCCACGGCCTCGCTCAGCCACAGATGTGAGGTGTTTTTTGGGCCTCATTTGTTATCTGGCTGCTTTTCTACCGAACTTGGCGACGCACATGGCAGTGCTCACACCACTGACGATGAAAGAGTCGAACCGTGAGTTTCCTGAATGGTCAACTGAACATCAGTTCGCCTTTGAAGCCGTGAAGGCAATTGTGATGAGCTGTGACTGTCTGACAACAATTGACCACAACGACACAGAGAATCAGATATTTGTGACTACTGATGCAAGTGATTTCCGCTCGGGCACTGTCCTGTCTTTTGGTAAGACTTGGGAAACGGCCAGACCGGTCGCCTTTGATTCCATGACGTTCAAGGGTGCTGAACTGAACTATCCCGTACACGAAAAGGAGATGCTGGCAATCATCCGTGCATTATGCAAGTGGCGTGCTGACCTTGTTGGTAGTGCATTCACAATTTTCACTGATCATAAAACTCTGGAGAATTTTGACACTCAGCCAGACCTGTCCCGGAGACAGGCGTGGTGGATGGAATTCATGTCCCAGTTTGACGCAAAGATCGTGTATATCAAAGGTGAGGACAACACTGTCGCAGACGCACTATCCAGATTACCGACCGCAATTGCTGCAGACAGCTTGTCAGCTGTTGAGTCGGCGCATGGGCCTTATGACTTCTGTGCAGATGACGACATCTCTGTTAATGCTGTTTTACCGGTGAGACAGGACTCACCCCTGCTCTGCGCACATGCACTGGCTGAAACTGATATCGCTACCACTCAGGCAGTTACTGCGGTATTATCGATTGGAAATGACCCTCATCTACATAAGGAAATTATGAACGGGTACCTAACCGACAACTGGTGTAAGAAAGTTTTGGCTGCAGCACCTGGGATGCTGGTTGTTCAGAAACGCGACGGTCTGCTGTTCATAGGGGACCATCTGGTAATTCCTGCTACCAGTTCCATATGCGAGTCTCTGTTCCGACTGGCGCATGACTCACTAGGACATTTTGGATTTGAAAAATCATACGGCTCTCTGCGGAACTCTTACTACTGGCCGAACATGCGGCGTGATCTGGAGATGGTGTATGTGCCAAGCTGTGTTGACTGCCAGCAAAACAAAAGCAAAACAACACGTCCCACAGGTCCACTTCATCCGCTGCCTGTGCCAGACCAACAGGGGGACTCTGTCGCACTGGACTTCATTGGTCCGCTTCCGGAGGACAACGGTTTCAACTGCATACTGACGATGACTGACCGATTGGGTGCCGACATTCAGATCATGCCAACACGTACGGACGTCACAGTGGTGGACCTTGCTCAAATATTCTTCAATGAATGGTATTGCAAGAATGGACTGCCGTTGGACATTGTCTCTGATAGGGACAAACTGTTCATGTCGAAATTCTGGAGGGCGCTGCACACACTGACAGGTGTGAGGCTTAAAATGTCCATGGCTTACCATCCTCAGACAGACAGCGCGTCTGAACGAACAAATAAGACGGTCAACCAGGCCCTGCGCTACCATGTTGCGAGGACACAAAAGGGTTGGGCTCGAGTGCTGCCACAGGTTCGTTTCGACCTCATGAACACAGTGAATAAATTGACTGGGTTCTCACCATTTCAGCTTCGCATGGGTCATAGTCCTTGTCTGATTCCGCCACTTGTACTGCCAGTGGGAACCGTACCACCAGAGGAGGAGCGTGCACGCTGCATGATTGAACGACTGCAACTGGATGTGGCCGAAGCACAAGACAATTTGCTGAAAGCGAAGGTAACACAAGCTGCTTATGTTAATGCTACACGGGGCGATGAACCTGAGCTGGATATTGGCGACAGAGTAATGCTGTCTATGAAGAACAGACGACGACAGTACACTTCAAAGGGACAGAAATGTGTGGCAAAATTTATGCCCCGGTTTGACGGACCGTTCAGCATAGCCGACATAAATCCAGCTACTTCAACAGTGACTCTGGACTTGCCGTCGTCGTCAAAGATCTATCCCAAGTTCCACACTTCCGAAGTATTCCTCCACAAAGATAACGACAATTTTCTGTTCCCTTCCCGGGAGCTTATGTGGCCGGGACCGATTGTAACAGCGGACGGAGAACAGGAACATTTTGTCGAGAAGATTGTAGACTCAAGAAAGCGTGGGCACAGAATGCAATACCTGGTATGTTGGGTAGGTTATGGGTCAGAAGAGGACAAATGGCTCTCGGGCTCAGATCTCGCTGACAATGCAGCCTTGGACGACTGGCTGGTGGGAAATGGTTGAGGGCGTTGTTCAGTTCACCTTCTTCTTGTCCCTGCTGCTGGTAGCTTTTCCCTACGGGGTTTTTGACGCACCCCGTGAGCAGTTTGTACCTTTACTCACATCGCTATATTTCTCTCCTCTTGGTTGAACGGACGGGGTCGAATTTTTCTGAGGGGGGAGGGGTGTAAGCCTGACGCTTACTCATCATGTTGACGGCTATTGACACGGAGGCTTTCTCTCATATACACGTACGAATGGACCTCGATTCTTACTTCCCTTTTTTCCCACTTCCTCTCTCGTTCCATTGATTCCGGTATTCTCTCTGCTACTGCTTCCCTATATACTCTGGTCTTACTTTCTGTTTGGCTTTCTCTGAGTGTAGCTTGGCTCTAGCCGAGGTGAGCTTCCATCACCTCCACCTCTCCCTTGACCATATGCACTTTGATGCTTTATTTCTAGCACAGGTAAATGATTATTCTCTTTGCTTTTGTTGATTGTGAACTAATGCATTTTTTCTAGGTAAATCTCATAATTGCCCCAACATCAAGCCCTCCCCCCACCTCTGACAAACTGCAAGCGGACACCCCGCTCGTACTGTGGGGGTCAGTTCAGACCTCCCACAGCAGCTCACTGAGCCATGCATCACATGTGGTGCACTGTGCGACTGCACACGACACCACCCCAGCAGTCAGATGGGCTAAACAAAGCAACACAGAGGGAGATGGGCCCCAGAGAGGAGGGGAAGGGCTGATAGGGGGGGAAGCAACACATGTGCCCCATTTCATAGGGTGCTGGAAAGGGTTATGACACATGCCTGGCTTCAGAGACAAGCGCATTGCTCTTTCAGCCTCTTAAAATACTTAGTACCTTTTTTTGTATATACTATTCAATAACATTCTTCAGTTTACATTGGATGACTTTTTAATGATTATTGGACTTAGTATCTGACTGATCCTAACTTATACATATATCTTTCCATTGAAGACAAAAAACTTGAACAAGTTGAGAACGTCAGCTGACTTTTGTGCCGGTTTCCCAAAGATCATGTGATGTCATAGTGGGGGAGAGGTAGAGCGGCTGTAACTATAGGACGGAATGGCTCTCAAGCTTCAGGCAATGGTTCAAACCTGGTGGAATTGTTCCAGCACCAAGACAACATGAATAAAGAAGGTGCATTAATATTTTTATGACATTTGGTGCTTTCCTGCTATAGTTAGAGCTGTTGAACATGCAAAAATGCCCTAAATAGGCCAAAAATATGAATTTTAAGATCAAACAATTGGCTCATTATGATGTGCCCAACACCTCACCAATACATTCGCTTTTACACATAAAAAATATCAAGCCAATCCATGGAGAACTGACTGAGTTATGGCAGAATCAAATTGAGTTGTATTTTCTTGTTTGGCAAGGTCACGTGCAAATGACAATAATGCACTTAAGGAGCTGAGCCACCTCCAACACTTCCTTTTTGTGCAGTACAACAGGTGGATATATGCACCCTCACTGCAGAGAGCATAGTAGATATACAGAAATCATTTGTAATTTATTATCTCGAGCACATTCTGCTGCACCGCTCGCAAACGAGGCCAGTTGGCGGAGTCTGAAACCGCTCGGCTCCAGCAACGCCCGGCAAATGGTATGCAAGAAGTCATGTGCTCATGACTTCGCTGCCTTGCCGAACTCCACAATTTCCGTCCAAGTCATCTCATGCCGTGACATCGCCCAAGATCCGATGAAGGGTTGCTGAAACTCAGTCTCCAACAACGACAACGTTGAGTCCTCTGACCAAAATTTAACTTAACCTTAGTAATTTGGCTGCCAAGAGCTGCCAAGCATTGCTTTTCATCATATTGATTTTCATGAACAAAGGAAGCCTAACTAACACAAGCATCAAGTTATTTAATCTACATCCCATTTGGCAATCATACCCACTCTGGGTTCTTACCGCAACGCTATTCTGCAGGAAGAACAAACATTCAATGGCAGGAAAGAGAGTCGCTCATTGATTACCACACTGGTTTCCAGTCGTTTTTTCCAGTCGTTGAGCGTTGTCGAATTGTCGAGTTGAACGCGA
>QFEU01003920.1:0-15532 GCA_003316345.1 Tricholoma terreum
TCCCCGTCCCCATCACCATCTTCGTTCGTTGTAGGTGGTCTCTTTCGTTCGTTTGGAGGTGTCGTAGGTGGTGCCCTGTTCTTCGTCGTTCGTGGCTACCACCATCGTCACCAGGCGACGACGTGGCCATCCGCACCCATGATCCACCCTGCGAGCAGTGGTTCGCAGCGGTGGTCCTGGATGCTGGCGTTTCCGTCGTTTCGTCGTTGGTGGTTCTCCCTCCATTCACACTGTCGTCATCGTGACGACTGGCACCCACGATCCACCCTGTGAGCAGGAGCCCGCAGCGGTGGTGGTGGGTGGTTGCCGGCGTGTTCGTGATCAGGTGACGTGGCCTTAGCACCCGCGATCCACCCTGCGAGCAGTGGCTCACAGGGCTGGGGGCGGGTGCTGGGTTTTCGAGTGGTCGTCGTTCAGCCTGCCCTCTTGTTGCCTGCATAGTAAGACACCCCCTTCCACCCCATGAGCAGGGGCTCATGGCAGTGGATGGGCCGGGGTGGTCGTGGTGTTCGTCGAATGTAAAGAAAAAAAAAGAAAAACATACCGAGGGGGCTCAAGCAACGTCGTGGTCACTTGGCCCCCCTCCCCGTCGTTTCCCTTAGGTCTCATCTCCCTGCACTTCGTTCCCCCGGGTGCTGGTGCTGGGTCTGCTTTGTCGTCGTCCCTTTCCCTGTCCCTGTCCCTGTTGTTGTCCCCATCGTCCCTCATCGTCGTACGGCCCTGGTGCACCTGCCATCCACCCAATGAGCAGTTGCTCGTCAGCGTGGGGTGGGTGCTCTGTCCATCGTCGTTGTTGGCCCCGCCGTTGTTGTTGTCATTTTCTCCCCGTCCCCATCCTCCTTGTTGTTGTCATTCCCCTTCCTGTCCCGCTGCTCCCCTTTTCCACTGGCGGTGGCTCGTTCCTGGCCTGGTGCTCGCCAACGTGGTTGTTGGCTGCTAACACCCGCGATCCACTCTGCGAGCAGTTGCTCGCAGACCTGGGGGCAGGTGCTGGGTCATCCGTCCTCGTTGGGGTGTGCTGTGGCTGTTCTTCCCTGGTGGCGGTAGGTCCTAGGTCGGAGGGGTTAGGAGGGGGTCAGTGACGTGACATGGCTGGAGGGGCCGGGTGGTGCTTACGAGGCGGGTCTCCCACTTCACAGGTCTCCCAGTGTCCCCCTCTTGTTGTTGCCAGTAGTTTAGATCCTAAAATGAAACAAAATAATTAGTAAGTTTATATAATAGAACAAAAAAACAAAAAAACTTACCGCAGGCCCAAACAACGCAGTTGTCGTTTGGGCCAGCGTTGCATCCGAAATGGGCGGTTTGCAGCCACTTGGGGGCTCTTGCTGTCGTGGGAGTGGGTGTAGTAACGGTGGTGGCAGGTGTGGACACAGTGGGGGTGGTGATAGGGCGGAGGGGAGTGAGGGAGGCGGCGTCGATGGTGGTGGTGGTGGTGGTGGTGGTGTGTGATGAGCTGGCAACTGTGGTGACGCGGCTACCTGCTTTGTCATCGCACGTGCGCCACCAGTATGTAGCGTAGCTAGTCACCAGTTGAATACGGCGGCTGATTAGCCTAGCAGTTATGTTGGTTTGTTTCTGTTGCTTACTAATCAACCCTTTAAACCTGGGTTCGATTCTCGAGTGTGCAACATATATTTTAATAGATTACAAGTTATATTATATAATCATTGAACAGCCCGGAATAGAATGGGACATTCCTGCCGCATTCCTGAGCATTCCCGGTGGGACCAGGAACGGAACAGGAACAGACCGGGAATGGACCAGGACTTACACAAGGGAATTCTATATAATTTCTATCATCTAGGATTCCTAGTCCATTCCTGCCATTCCTAGGATTCCTCAGGAATCCACCAGGAAAAGGTGGCTTAGTGTAAAGACCTCATGTTAGAGGTTGAATTGACTATTGATATTTTTATGTCCTTAATATATTTTTTGCAGAAAATCCCTCAGATGTTATTTCATCCCACAGTGGGCTAAATTTCATCTTGATGCCAAATATCACTGTGGAGCTGGTGACATAGGGTTTTCATCTAATTACTTAAGAAAACTAAGTTATACCTGAAATGGCTGCATAAGATGACAGTTGAATTTGGGATGAATTTTCATCCATCATATTTCAGCCATCCAAGGGATGGAATTCATAGGTGTTATATTACAAAATTTTCATAAGCCAATATGATGAAATTTGATTCCATAAAGGAATGAAATGCAGGGGATGTCTCTCATCTAAGATGAAAATTTGGATTTCAACCATCTAATCAACATCTAGTAATAGATGAATTTTCATGAACATTAAGACTTTTTTTCATCCCAAGAAAGGGGATTTTTCATCTTTGTTAAAATTGTTTCCCTTAGAAAGTCATTTCGGCCCACCCTCAACCCATCACATGACATGTGTTCAATCAACAATGGAACACTGTCTCTCATGGTTGATCAACCTCACACCCAGCCAAACCACCCCTCCCTCTGTCTACCACCATTGAACTGTCCCTCCACTGCTGCTGTCACCACTGTTCTCATGCCCACAACCCACCACAATGGCAACCACGACAAATAGTGCCATACCCACAACCTCTGATGAAAACCAGATGCCAATGTGCATGGCTGCAAGCTTGCCATGTCATGTGTGTATTCAGATGTCGACAACCACTCATTGAGCCCCTAAACACAATGTAAATTGGGTATTTTTGTTGTTTGTGTGATTCTTTGTTCTGATCTATCTTTTTTAGGCTGTTTGCTTCTTTCTGCAACAACGACCCACACCATACACCCAGCCCCTCCTCCCCATCCAAACAGAATGTGAGGGGCTCATTTGGGGCTGGAATGACCCCAGGAAGGTCCTGGAACAACCATGCAGCAGGGTACCCACAAGGTAAGCCCCCCACACCCTGTAAATCCGCCACGTCACCGCTGACCACCCCAAAATGATGAACACGACGACATCTAGCACCTGCCCCTGCTGCTGTGAGATGAACGAGGCCAACCCCCCAACAAGGCAATGACCACGAACGACTATGAACAAATGACAGCTGCCAATGCGGCCACTCACCACTACCGTGGCTGCTGCCATTGCCTCCTGTGATCCCTCGGCAACTGCACCTGCCGCTGTGAGCTGCTGCTCACAGGGTGGGGCAGGAGCTAATGATGATGCGCCAGAATGACCCAGCGCCCCACTATGCCGCTGTGAGCAACTGCTCGCAGGGTGGATGAGGAGTGCTAGTGGCCCACAGCACCAACAAGAGGCCAACACAATGGGGATGATAGGGACAACACCCAGGGCATGGACACAGCAGGACAACACAAAAATGGGGATGCAACAGGGACAACGGGGACAACACTTAGGAGGTAGATGACTAGGCAGGATGAGAGGGGACCAGGGGGATGTTTATTTTTTTTGTTTTGCTTGTTTTGAGCAGATTTTGTATTTTAGTGCATGAATACAGTAATTTTCCAATGAAAACTCCCCACTAATGATATGAAAACCCACTACTGGTATGATGCAACTACCCTGCAAAGTGGATAGATAACCATCTCATAGTATATTGAAAATCCACCTGTAGTGGATGAGTTATCTATGACATTGGTAAAAATGGCAGGGTATGAAACATGCCCAATTTGACATGAATTTCACCACCTTCGTTCATACCTTTAAAAAGTGAAAATGATACCATGGCTTCATACAATTACCAGGTGATAAGTATACCACTCTGGGATGAAATTTATTCTTTCTTTGGATTGTATTTATTTCCCCCAGGTATTATATTCAGTACTTGTAGACACTAATAATGGTATGGATTTACATATATAAGAGGGGGGAATTATGGTATGAATTTCTGCCACAGGGGGGTCCACAGTGCTAAGTGTATGTGATGCATCAAAGCTACTCCTCAGAGAGGGATGCTTCACTATGGGGCCAGGGAATGTATAGAGTGATACATCACACCCTGTATGATTACTATTGACATACATGCACCACAGCTTTGTGATTACTACTACAATATGATGCATCATTATCACAGCATTGGCTGGGCACAACATTACATAGCTTGGCTCTATCAAGATATCGGGTGCATTGACTGATGCAAGGCCCATTTTTCATACCCATACACAAATCTTCCATCATGGCCACCAAGAAAGGTTGCACTCAAAAAAACCAAAATGTGAGCCAACTATATGTTTCAAGAATATTTGAATTTAAATTTGAATACCTGTGTGGTGAGCCTAGGGATTTAGGTGGATCACACGGTGCAACAAGTACGAATAACGTATAATTGCGAGTGTATGTGATACAGGTTAAGGTTTGGCTACTGTACAAATTAGGAAGGAGCCGGTTTTATAGGAACTGGCTCTGTCTAAATATAATAGATACAAACAGGATCCCCCCAGGGTTGGTGGGGATCACTACATTCTCCCTCTTTAGCTTCACCCATGGGTGAAGGTACAAGAAGAAAGAAAAGAAACCTTGTGAGTACAAGGTAAATAAACAAGATAACTGAGTCACACCCTGGTAACTCAGTAGATTCACCCAAGGGTGAAGGTAACAAAAGAAGAGAAAAGAAACCTTGTGAGTACAAGGCAAAAGACTGAGTAACACTCTGGGAACTCAGTTGAAGAAACCACTTGATCCTGCAAGTAGTAAGAAATAAAGGAAGAAAGAAAACAAAGTAGCACTCAGGGAACTTTGTTGGGAATGTATCACTTGACCCTGCAAGTGGACAGGACCCAGTGAGTTTGGAGGCAAACATGCGAACACATTTGATTGTGGCAATGAGGCACGTGACGTTTGTCACGCGTTGTTTGTCATGTTGATGCAAGTGTGTTGTCTCGCATCAGACTTCTTACTCTTGACTTTGTACGAGAGCCGTGGCATGGAACACCAGCTTGACACGCATCCTGGCGATGCATGTCCTCCATTGGACTTCCCAACTGGGAAGTCGGCGGTTCTGTAGATAGAATCAGCGGTTTCCTTGTTTTACAAACGTTTGCTTTCGAACGTTTCAAACTTCGCAACTGAACGTTTCGAACATTTCGTGTTCGAACGTTCTCGCGAACTTGCTCCGGCCTCCCATAATCATTGGGAGCAGTGGTGACTGTACAAGGTGAGTATGGCCGTTTACCTCGGTCCAGGTATAGTACTAACAAAGTCTCTGGCTTTGTTCTAGGGATAACATTTGCACTCGAACATCTCTCACTCACAGCGTCATTGGGGCGCCATCTCGACACCTCAAGCACACGCGACCACGTTCGTCGGTGGAAACGAGGGAGGTTTGAGGATACGGCCGTTTGTGGGCTGTACGAGTCGTCGTTATGCACTTTGGGGTGCGTAGGAGGTGGAAACGTAAGTCTGTTAGCTGTATATGTGGGGACAGTACCAAAGGCACTGTCCATCGTTTACTAACGTTGTCTTTCACAGAACAACGGATGTCGTTGATCTGGCCCAGTCCGACACCAAGACGATGACTACTACGACGCGATTCCGCAAGGAATCGCGGATGGATGTATGCTACAGCCGGTTGGGCCCGTAGGAGGGTTCGACACATGTGGTTGAACCCATAGGTGGTTGGGAACGAGGTGAGTCCCTCATTGATACTACAGGGGGTGGTGCAGTGGCTGCCACTCGTCAATTACTGATGAGTTTAATCTTAGAACATCGTTCATCGCTGCTCAGGGCTACCTCAATGCCAACAAGGCGACGAAGCCACGATTCTGGGTGGAATCGTCCATGGGACAGCAATACGGCCAATTGGGGCCTGTAGGAGGAATTGCTGCGCACTTTTGAGTGCGCAGGTTGTTGGGAAAGAGGTAAGCAGCTCGGTTGAACTGCAGGGAGTGACACCGTGTGCGTCGCTCGTCGTTTACTGATGCTTTCATTCATAGAACAACATGTTTCATGGTTCGGCTGTGTTTGAGGATCCGAGCTCGACGCCAATGCGTCGAGTGCACTCTGCTGCTCACCTATGAATGTCCAACAATGTTCGTTTCTTCCGTGGAACTCCCCTCCCCCTCTGCCTTGACACTGGGTCGAGGCATTAGCTGACCCAATGTGTATATCTTCGCGATGGGCATTTCTCGGCATTGTACCCTCTGACAACACCGAACGACGTAAAATGTCGTTTGCCTGGTCTTGGTCTCGACGATCATTCGTGATCGTCTTATCTTTCTTTCTGCCTCGCCAGTAGGGCGAGGCAACCAGACATCTGACATTTTGGTGCCTGTACTCATCCACAGTGCTGTTGGTGCCATTTCTACCATCCGTGATCCTTCTCCATGCACCATCATGATGCATGGCGAGTTCTTTGAGTGTTGATATCAACAATGCTATGTCTGGGGGTTTTTGCGGTGGCTTGCAATGAACGACGGCTTTGTTGTTGTTATCTCGTCTAGTGACAAAACTCATGGGTTCCTGTGGGGCCTGGTGGCCCACAGTTCTCTGCTCAGTCTCAATGCCCTCGACTCTATGTTGCTCTTTCGTGGCCATCTGACTTGTCTCGCCTCCTTGCTTTGGGGCGAGGTCAATATATGCATGTCTTTCGACACGTAGTGGGGACTGGCTGGCCTTAGCCTCTGCTTGGGCTGTGGGAGTCCAGTGTCCGTTATGAAATTCAACATGACTGTTGAAAATGCCTTGATAGTTCAAGCCACCTGAGGATTTAGCCTGCTGTTCGAGCAGGCAGATAGTGGACTCAAGGGCATGGGTGCCACTTTCTTGGATGATCCATGTGGATTTACATGGATCGTAGTAGAAAAACTTATTCAGTAATTTGTTATTATGTACTCCATACTTCATATAAGAAATACTAGCTCGCACTTCAGCAGTGTGAGCATGATTATGCACACGATGACCATTGGCATTATAATTTCTGGCCTTGACAGACAGGGGGTTATCCTGTGCCCATGTGTTACCAGCTCGCACCTCAGCTGAGGTGCGAGAATGATGATAAAGGCCTGATGGAGCCATGTTGGGCATTTTCGGGCATTGTCAAGGGTGATCAATGGCTCTGATGGGATGGATCAAGACTGCGGGGTTCTCGGAAATGAACTACAATGTGTTTTGGGCACGTTGTAGGGGCGGATCTGATCGTTACGTGGCACAATGCAGGGTTGAGATGAAGGTGGGAAAAGATTTTGATGGAGACGAGAATAGCTGCGTAAATGCGCAGATATACGAGTTTGTATACTCAAAAAAGTGTGGTGAGCCTAGGGACCTAGGTGGATCACACGGTGCAACAAGTACGAATAACGTATAATTGCGAGTGTATGTGATACAGGTTGAGGTTTGGCTACTGTACAAATTAGGAAGGAGCCGGTTTTATAGGAACTGGCTCTGTCTAAATATAATAGATACAAACAGGATCCCCCCAGGGTTGGTGGGGATCACTACAACCTGCCATTGTAAACGGGACTACAACCACAGATCTGCATCCACTAGTTTACTGGTAAAGAAATGCCTTGGTGTCTGCATCTTGGAGGAAAGCGACAATTTCGTAAATACATCATTAGCCTTCATTTCTCAGCGGGTTGCATGACAAGGCCCATGTCGTTGACAGCCATCACAAAATTGGGTGTCTATACCAAAGACGATTGGGTTGAACAATTGATCCGCAAAAAAGCGACATCAGAGGCCCCAAATGGATTGTGCAGCAATACAGAAAGCAGAATTCTGTTCCGTGTGTTGTTGATGTCATCCAAGGGTGGGCTGAGTCGTTCATTTCTACTTGGCCTGTGATAAGAACTCGGAATGATACAAGAGACCTTCAGAACACACTTTGCATCCCTTTGTGTGAGAAATGACATGATATGCCTCAGCGAACGCCGGACCAGTCATCATGCAATTTCCGTTGCGAGCAGCTGTCTCTGAAATCACCCCGGCTTGTGGAGATCGCTGATGCGTCTGAAGTTCTGTGACTTCTGTCGTCCATCCCATCGAGGTCAAGCAAGAAGGATTCTAATATTAAAGATGACCGACAGGCCGTGGGTCAGCTGATGTGTCTGAAGTTCTCCCATCGAGGTCAAGTAAAAAGGATTTTGATATTGAAGGTGCCCGACAGGTCGTGGGTCACTAGAGTATGCGCCTTACATAGTAATAAGTACCCGATGGTATATCAGGTTGGTAATATTTGACCTCTGGGCCACCTGGAAAGGTGGAGATATGGCCTTCATTCAAGTTGCCATAGATTGTAAAACCCAGATAACGCAACCAGGCGAGAGGATGTACTGACACGTGTCGACAGGAATTCGGAAAGCACAAACTTACACAGGCTTTGTTGACGTTTATACACTCCATCTTCTAAGGTAGACGACTTTCATAATCGACCAACATCACATGGCGTTACTTGTCTGTGACAACCTCGGTCAGATTAGGAAGTTTTGTGTCAGGGAAACTATGGAACACCCCCACTGCGACAGTAAAGAAGAAATTGCAAAATGTATGCCCAACATACTGTTATGATAGCTGTGTAATATATGTGTTTAAATCTTTATGAAGCTTGAGCAAAAGCTGACTGAGAAATAGGACTTGCAAACTCTGGCGGCTATATCTGATCACTGATCGCCATCCAATATGAAAGATGCACGTCGCACGTCATTTCAAGTTGTCTGAGAAACAAAGTCGCCATGTGAAACAGGTTTAATGCAACATGTAAACGACTTTAAACGATTCCTTTCTTTCCCAACTCCTCCATGATGTTCATGGGAACCATCCGATGTCCCTTGTAAACTCTTGCTGTGTAGTGATCCCCACTGACCCCAGGGGGATCCTGTTTGTATCTATTATATTTAGACAGAGCCGGTTCCTATAAAACCGGCTCCTTCCTAATTTGTACAGGAGCCAAACCTTAACCTGTATCACATACACTCACAATTATACATTATTCGTACTTGTTGCACCGTGTGATCCACCTAGGTCCCTAGGCTCACCACACTTTTTTGAGTATACAAACTCGTATATCTGCGTGTTGACACAGACATTCTCGCATCCATCAAAATCTTTCCCACCTTCATCTCAACCCTGCATCGTGCCACGTAACGATCAGATCCGCCCCTATAACGTGCCCAAAACACGTTATAGTTCATTTCCAAGACCCCCACAGTCTTGATCCATCCCATCAGAGCCGTTGATCACCCTTGACAACGCCCAAAAATGCCCAACATGGCTCCATCAGGCCTTTATCATCATTCTTGCACCTTAGCTGAGGTGCGAGCTGGTAACACTTGGGCACAGGATAACCCCCTGTCTGTCAAAGCCAGAGATTACGATGCCAATGGTCATCGTGTGCATAATCATGCTCACACTGCTGAAGTGCGAGCTAGTATTCCTTATATGAAGTATGGAGTACATAATAACAAATTACTGAATAAGTTTTTCTACTACGATCCATGTGAATCCACATGGATCATCCGAGAGAGCAGTACCTATGCCCTTGAGTCCACAGTTTGCCTGCTCGAAGAGCAGGCCAGATCCTCAGGTGGATTGAGCTACCAAGGAATTTTCAACCATCACATTATGTTTCGTGATGGACACTGGATTTCTGCTGTCCTTATGGCCAGCCAGTCTCCACTGCATGTCGAAAGACATGCATATATTGACCTCGCCCCAAAGCAAGGAGATGAGATGACCACAAAAGACCAGCATGGGGTCAAGGTCATCGAGGCTGAGCAGAGAACTGTGGGCCACCAGGTCCCAGAGGAACCAATGAGTTTCATCACTAGACGAGATAACAACAACAAAGCCATCGTTCATTACAAGCAGCCACAAGAACCCCCAGACAAGTCAAACGATGCTTCACGTTGTTTGGAACCTTGGAATGGAACACTGCATTGTGGAGATGACCACATTGAACCAATGAATGTCTTGACTCAACGTCGAGACAGAAGGAAAGGGGGTGTTCACAGAAAGACAAACATCATTGGACGTTCATTCATGAGCAGCAGAGTGTACTCAACCCATTAACGTTGAGTTTGAATCCACAAGACCTGTCAAACAACGGAGGACATTGTTTGCAAAATAGAAAAGGACGGGCAGTGCTCATAGCACTGTCCTCATCAACTCAGGTGGCTCGCTCACCTGTTTTCCTACACCCAACGTGCTCAGAAACACGTAGCAACCACTCCTATGGGGTCAAGGATGCACAGATTCCGAGTAAAGAGGTGGCGGCCAAAGATAGTCGTCAAGCTGCTGACCATCAGGTCGGCACATGGTATATGTCTGAACTTGTCAGTCGACGAGTTCACAGGTTTGTCGAACGTTGGGAGGGAGTCGAGTCCTGGCAGAGGAGCAGATGTCCAGTAGTGTCCGTCAGCCGTCAAGGAAATGAAATAGACGCGTACCCAGGTGATACATGTCGAATCAAAAAGTTGAACACCTCTGCCTTGAGTCGAGACAGAGGGGGCGAGCAGCCAGCCGCCATGGGAAGACAAGACTCAAAGCTCGTTTATGGGGAGGAAGGGGAGCTGCGTTTGGGAGCACGAGCCACAGGCTTGAACTCAACGTGGTCACGTCGAGCCCCAGACCTAGAGAACAACAAAGTATGTTGTTCTAAGAATAAATTCGTCAACTATCGACGAGTGGTGCCCAGAGCGACACCCCCTGCAGCTCAAACAGACTGCTTACCGATTTTCCAAGACCCTACGCACTCAAAAGTGCATAACAACTCCCCTGACGGCCACCCTGTGGCTGTCCTATTGATTCACCTGCTAGTCTATGGAGAATTGTGTAGCCGTCGTCTTGACGGTTCAAGGATGGACCATGGGGTCCTAGATGAACGGGACGACATTGTAGTTCGTCATCATCTGGGTGAACCGAGAGGAAGCGCGCATCGCGAAGATAGATGTGTTGGCTCAGCTGGTGCCTCGACTCGGCATCGAGGCAAAGGGGGAGGGAGTGACAGTGAAAACAAACGTCATTCAATGTTTGTATGCAAAGAGAAACACATTAAAAATGTGTTGGAACCTGACAGGAGTCGCCACCTGTCAGAAGTCGTCGAGAAGACCTGTTTCTCGACCAAAAATGTTAGTACCCAACGGACAGTGCCCGAGGCACTGTCCCCATACATACAGGTGAAATTCTCACCTGTTATCCTCAACCCAATGCGCCTCCAGACACGTCATGATCCCACATACGGCCCCCAGACGGCCGTATCCTCCCTCAACCCGCGTTTCCATCAACGGACGCGTTGCCGTGTTCTTGAAAGATTAAGACGGCATTATAGGGATGCCGTACATGAGAGACATTCAAATGCGAACGTGGGCCCTGAAACGAACAGCAAATGTTTGTTTGCGCAGCCAGAGGGCCCCAGATCATTCACGGGCCTCGTATGGCCGTGTTCCCATCGTTCTGAGAGAGCGAAACCATGCCAAGACAGCACAGTTATCCGAGAACATTCGAAAACAAACATTATGAGAGGAAAAGTGCCTTGGTGGTGGCAAGTCATGCCAGGACGTCGAGTTGCACTGTCTGTAATAAAAGACGTAAGTGGACGACGGACAGTGCCACAGGCACTGTCCCTATACATTCAGGTGAGATTCTCACCTGGTATCCTCGACCCAGCGCGTCTCCAGATGTGTCCTGATCCCACATTCGGCCCCCAAACGGCCGTATCCTCGAATCTCCTGTGTTTCCCTCAAAAAATGCGGCGGGGTGTTCTTGATATGTCGAGACGGCGTCGTAGTAACGCCATACGCTTGAAATGTTCGATGATGAACATTGACCCAAGGACGAACACCGGAGGTTCGTTTACGCAGCCACAGGACTGGAGGTATCCACCAGTGACGATAGCAAAGGCACCAGACAAGGGAGGCCGGTGTGAGGAAGATAATGAGAAAGTGGAGGTGCAAGCACCTCCATCTAGATGCTTGGATGGTGCAGAGTGCCATCCACAGCATGTTGAAACGAACTTGTCGACGTTTCATCGACATATCAACCGTCACCATGTGACACATGTCACACGACCACGCGCCGCATCAACAACGCTTGTTGCGACGTCTGGTGGCTCAGATGAGCCAACAGACAATTCCCTTTGACAAACCTGTGAACCAGGTTGCCCTGACCACATGTCACTACTTTCAGGGTCAAGTGGTGATCTATTACTGAGTTTCCAGGGTGTTTCTCAGTTCCAATTCCTATTACCTTGAATGTTCAAGTTCAATGTTTATTTCCTTCTTGTACCTTCACCCATGGGTGAAGCTAAAGGGGGAGAGTGTAGTGATCCCCACTGACCCCAGGGGGATCCTGTTTGTATCTATTATATTTAGACAGAGCCGGTTCCTATAAAACCGGCTCCTTTCTAATTTGTACAGGAGCCAAACCTTAACCTGTATCACATACACTCGCAATTATATGTTATTTGTACTCGTTGCACTGTGTGATCCACCTAGGTCCCTAGGCTCACCACATGCTGCCCAGGCTGCTTGTCTCCCATTCAGTCCATGCATGTATGAATCCATAAATCTTCGAGAACGGTTGGCAAACTTACGCATAGATTGCAAGGGAATGGACTCTAGAGCAGCAAGCATATTTTTCTCCAGCACATCTTCACGCGATGATTCTGGATTGAGACGGTAAATCCGTTTTGAGTATCCCCAGCACTGCTCAATGAAATTCAATTCACAGTGGAACTTCGGCAAGAAGAGCAGCTTAAAGCTGCGTGCCTTGCAGATGCTTTCCAGGATGGTCTCGACATTGACAAAGTTAGGTTCGTTGTAGAGAATGCAGCGGCAACAACAATTGATAGCAGGAGGTAAGCACTTGAAACCTTTGCATTCAGCGCGAACCTTGGACATGTCACCATGGCCCCGTTCCTCCAGAATTGTCGCCATTCCCTTAAAAACTCCAGTGTGCTCGTGCCCATCTGGGAAATAAAGTGGCTGCAGTGTTCCGTCTTTGAAAGAAGCATCGCGCATCCGAATCCTGATTTTCTCGGGGGTGCCATCAGGCTTGTACACAATCTTTCCAGTAAGTTGATCTCGAAGTGATACCTTGATTCCCCAGTTGTGACCAACTTTGGGGGTATTCTTAGGCATTTTTCGTGCTGATAATGCATCCTCCTCACGCTTGAGGTGAGTTGATGCGTTGTTGTAAATCAGGACATGATCATACTCAGGATAACATTCCGTGAGGATGTCCATAGCTTCCTGGGCTTGGGCTTGGATGTTTTCATTGGTAAAATAACTGTCCCGATTTTTTCCTGGCTTCAGAATTTGTCGAGCTGACCTGCTTCCATCAGGAGATCGAAGCCACCCAAAGTCCGCGGACACATAGTCTGCCACCATCATGGATATGCCTTCCCCTTTTGCATATGGCTTGGCTGGTGCATCTTTGTGAATCTAGACCTTGCATCGCCGATCATGAGCGTAAAAAATAGATTCGTCGTGAAACCATGCAATGACTCGACGCCCAGGTGGTCTTGGCCCTAATTCTGGTAGGTTGTCTTCATTCCAGCTAAACATGAGGTGTTCAATGTTTCACCACTGCAGCAAGAAGACCTGCTCCCGGTAGAAGACCACATCCTCGCGCTCATGGCCATCAGCATACTGGCCTTTTTTTGGTGCTCCATATCGGTATCCGAGTGCCTTCAGGTAACGTTGGGCTGTCCGTATGGTAATTTTCCGATCAATTCCATGCCGTGACCTAACGTCGTCTGAATTGATGAAATCACGAAGCTTTTCGCCTGAGATCTCATTACCAATGGACAGGAGGTAAATGCTAATTTCATTTGTAAGATCTTTGTTTACGAGCATTGTCTCGTTCCAGTCCCCATAGGGATTTAAAGGAAGCATGGTATGGTTCTTTATATACTGCCTGCTGAGTTTCCGCAGTTGCCATGCGTAATGCAAGCCTCTTGATAGTGACACTGCAGCCTGACATGACGATGCAGCCCAGCTGTCATAGGTGCAGGATTGCTTATTCACATAGAAATTTAGCATTGTCTGCATGCCTTCTAACCGTGTGCGAACAAATATGTTGAGCTGTGGATCAACATGTCCAGGGCCCTTTTTTCGAGGTGGGTGGAGAATCTTTCTGATGTCCTGCAGCGCTGCTTCAGCCTGCACTTGTGTCGGAGCCTTGCGTTCCTTTCCTGGCCATGTTGTGGCCTCAATGCTTGGACCTGTAGAATTAGGGCTGTGTTCTGTGGTCTCCCTGCTCGAGTCTTCTGCTGTGTGATCCATTGATACCTCAACTTGGTTTCTCGTAGGTCTAGGATTGGCAGCGCATGGGGCTTTCTTGGTGTTTGACCATTTACGAGAGCTAAATGGATGGCTCTCCATCCTCAGGGATGGAAAGTCCTTATACAATTCCTCCATGAAGTCTTGTGGTGTATCAGCTTCATCATCACTGTCCTCGTCATCTCCAGAATCACTGTCTGAATCCACATCCTCGACAAGCCCTGGTATCTCAGGATCATCCTTCAAGTCCTCAGGATCTGGCTCAGTGCCTACATTCCAGTAGAACTCATGGAATTGACATCAATTTGGACCGGTTTGTGCTTGGAGACCTCCTTTCGGGACCTGGACTCGGAATTTGCTTTGCATGTCATCAAAAGGTGATTTGCCCATCTTTTCGTGATTTTCTTTTGGGTTTTCATGCAATGGAATATTCTAATGGACCCACAGTAGGTATATGCCAGGATAAATCAAGATTTTTTGGCTTACCTCCTTGTTTTCTTTGGCAGAGCTTTTCGGCGCGTCAAGTTTCTGCCTCTTGTTGGGACGTTTGCCACCATTTCTGCTGAAGTTGGCTAGTCTATTAATTGTAGATCCCTTTCTTCGCCCCATTGGTGTGTTGCAAACAAGTAGCAGCGATGTAGAATATGTTTTTTGAGACGCGACGCACTTGACGTGACTTGCTTAATTGGTTTCTTGCATTTTTACTATTTCAGCACAAAATCATCACATTTTCTCAAAGTAAATATAGATTAATGTGTCTACAGTATATACCAATAAAATGTTGGATGTCGATTTGCCAGAAAACGGCTCATTATGTGCAAAATGAGCCTTTTCCTCTAAATTCTCATAAAGTTGCTTCTTTTAGAAGCTGTCACACTAAGCACGTGATGTTAGTTGATTATGAAAGTCGTCTACCTTAATGGCTGAACGTGATCGTCCTCGCACTTTGTCTCAGGCTCACTGTACAGTGACACGCCTTGTCCGTCTGTCTCGGGGCAAAGTCAGTTATGTTGAACGTTCTTACCCTCAAGGAGCACACCCAAACCCAAACCCAAGCTACCAGTGCCCATGTCCACACAAACCTTCCCTCCCCACCTTGGCGATTTGCAAGATCAACCCCTCGATGTCCCCTCCACGATACCCCCATCCCCGTTACGTTCTCCTACCAGGGTCCGTATACGAAGATGTCTTTACCTGCCCAAGAACCGACAAGCATGGTCCGTTCCTCCAGTCGAAGCTTGTCCCTGCTGGAGACCTGGTGTGCTAGCTGTACCGCAAAATCATGATATCCCTGCGCTGGATAGGACACATCTAGTGTTGTGTGGAGTAGGGACAGTCGCATTCCTTTGGTAGAGGGTGTGGCGGGACGGGA
>QFEU01003931.1:0-20798 GCA_003316345.1 Tricholoma terreum
TCCTCCACACTTGAAACAGGTGGGAGGTGGTTTAGGGTCCTCGAACTTCTTGGAAGAAGGGGCTGGATCATATCTAGTCGACCGCTCCCCTGAGGCTGGTGGACGCCTGTCCTTCAGCGTCTCTCCTGAATACCGGCGTTTAGGTCTCTCCCGGAACCTCGGTCGTTCAGGAGATGGGAGAGGATTCTGATTAGGTTCTCTGGATCCTTCCAGAGAACGATCAGGTTTGGCCACGGTCGCACTCGGCTGTGTTTTAGTCGAGTCCTTACCGGACGCTAGCGTTTCCACCAGGCGTCGTCGCTCCTGGTATCTCTTTTTCTTCCTGAAGATCTCCTCTGCCTCTCTGGCGTAGTATAGTATCGTTTTGGTGGAACTCGACTCAGCAGAGCAACCCTTATCAAAGATAAAGGAAACCATAGTACTAGGCAGTCCCGACAAGAGCTGCGTCTTGAACGTGAACCTGTCCGGGGCACGTATCATCCTGGTGGCATAGCGCTCCAGTTTGTGATAATAACTCATGACTCCCTCGCTGACATCGTACCTCACTTGTGAGAAGTTATCAGCAGCGTCATGAGTAGCATTGTTGTGAATAAACCGGTCATACAGTCCGGTGATGACGTCCTTGAAGGTCCAAGTGGTATGATGTCGGTAGACTCCGTCCACGTCATCCTTGAACCATGTCAAGGCGGAATCTTCTAGATACATCCCTGTATATTCGATTCGCTCGGAGTCATGGTCGGGACCACAGACCTTGCTCACTCTCAACCATCGAAGCAGCGCATTGAGCCACCGCTCAAATACTTCGGTGTCGGCACTCCCTCCATAGTTAGGAGGATTGGGAACTCGGGGTCCGTTCTTCCTATCGGGAAGGTGGATGGTAACCACAGAGACTTTATTGTCAATCTGTTCATGGAACTTGGAGTGCATAGCCTTCAAATACTTAGAAGGTTGTCTAACCCCTTTATCCCTGTATGAATCCAATTCACCCAGGTATCCATG
Organism: Tricholoma terreum; assembly: GCA_003316345.1. Classification (NCBI taxonomy): domain Eukaryota; kingdom Fungi; phylum Basidiomycota; class Agaricomycetes; order Agaricales; family Tricholomataceae; genus Tricholoma; species Tricholoma terreum. Next base: position 1,000 of record QFEU01003931.1, read on the forward strand.
CCTGGATTGATGTGTTCCCGTACGAGTGTCAAAGGATCTCCTATCCCTCGAATATCCAGACGGTGTTTGCCTGGAGGCGTTTTCACCAGGAGCCGTCCTCGACCTAGAACGAGGTCGAGAGTTGGGTCGAAGAAGGCTGGCTTCTTCGAACTCTTCCTCCCCGTTGGTGGGAGGAAAGGATTCGTCTTCTTCGTCATTGCTCCCTCCAGAAGGAGAGGAGTCTCCATCACCATCACCTCCACTGGGTCCTCCTGGATCTCCGCCTCCAGGAGGGTCCTCTCTTCCTCCACGTTCCAGTGGGGGCGCTCTGGACGGTCCAGGGCTGGTGGGTTCCCGAGAGGATCGGTGATTTTCGTAAGGGAATCCTTCCTCATCGAACCTAATACCCTGATCAGGGATATTAGTATGATGACCTTCGCGCAGTGCTTCATCGCGAAAACGTTGAAGGGCCACCTTACTAGTCCCGTCGTAATGCACCAATTTTTTAGGTGTAGCGGGCTTGGATTGCTCATTAGGTTCTCGACGCGAACGTTCCTGAGGGTAGACGGTCGGATGAGAATGTTCATCTCTCCTTTCCCCTTCCGTTGGAAGGGGTACAGGTTGACATGCCTGATTCTCAGCGTCGTGCTGGACCTGAGTGGAGAATTTGTGGGCGAACTCTTGGACTTCCCTCAACAAATGGTTGAGGTCATAATTATCCTGGTTCAAATACCCGTTGACTAATTCACAGGTAAATTCGGCGAAAGTTCTGGCCTTAATCTCCTCCTGGTTCGGGGAAGCGCTAATTGCGGGTTGCTTGTCCTCTCGTCTCTTTCTTCGACTGTCCTCATCCATTGTAGTGGGCGAGGAGAAACGTACTGGGGAATCCGTCCATCGGGCTTGGGTTAATCGCGGTGTGATGAACTCGCGAGAGTTGGGGGCACCAGTTGAGTCCTCCCGAGAGGGAGGTACAGGTCCGAGGGAAGGGGAAGGTTCACGAATCTCGGCCCTACGACTAGGCCAAGGGCTTTTTGGCAAGTCATGGGAAGATGCCGATCCTTTGGATAGGGTGTCTTCCTCGGCTTCCTCTAATTGATCCGTTTTGGCTCCTTCTGCCCCAGGGGAGTGCGTTTGATTTCTCCAAGGAAGGTCAGGACCAGTGGGCTCTTGGTGATTTTCAACCGTTGAGTGGGAAGGTCCCCCCTTCGGTTTACCACAAGTTGTCCTGGCCTTGGTCTTGTTTTTTGTAGAAGACATGTTGCGATAGGAACATATACTTTCTTCGATAGACTGTCGTGGATAGCGTCAGGATCGGATCACGAAGTGTATGAAATGAACTGTCGCCGGTGGCGTCAGGGTCGAATTTGATATTACGGCACCGTTGATGATGTTCGATGAACGAAGTCGAGCGGAAGTATACTCCAAGTATACAAGTAGAAGTGTTCAAAAAAGTGTAGTAAAGCAGAGGTTGAGACTTAGTTCACCCGACAAGAACATGTATAACGTATATTCGAAGTATGAAAATGAAAAAGTCTCCCTATCAAAATACAGACTGGTCCTTATAAAGGTACCAGTCGAGGCCATAGGCATTATACACAAATATAGGTAAAGACTAGCAAACGGTCCGGTTTACCACAGTATTTCTACCATTATATAATGAAGTGGGATGTGCCTGGTAGTGTTTAAAGGTCCGGTCATTGTAACCGCAAAAAAAAACGAAACCGGACCGGACTGTGACCGATGTAACCGGACTATTAGTCCGGTTATGTCCAGTTATAGTATGGTCGCAGTTACAGTTATGTGCGATGTGTAAAAACATCGTAACCGACGAAAAACTGGTTATAACCGGTCTAAGACCAAACCACAGTCTTAGATACGTACATGAGTAGCATGCTGTAACAATTTCGGATCATATCAGTTCCTGGGTCATCCAAATCCATCCAGAAATGAGTGAGATATGACCAAACTGATTTCTATAGTCATGAATTGGTAATATAACCTTGGCCCATTATCCCTTCGCATATATTGGGTGTGGTTTTGAGAATTACAACTTGTGCAAGAGAGCGAATCTGTAGTGCGGATGTGGGTGCACGTTTCCCGTCTCTAACGCAAGGCAATCGGATTCTTCTACAACGTGTTATGCATGTTTAACTAATTGGGTTGAGTTGATTTGTCAAAACTGGTGAAATGTAAATAATGTCTCGCAGATGAGTCGGATCGCTTGGTGTCATAGACAAGGATTGTGCGTCTCCATCTGCGCTATAGAATCGGTCACCTACTCAGGTTGGCAATCTCAAAGCCTCACCCAATAAATGCGCAATACAAGCTAGTCAGCTTGAAGCTGTGGCAATATTAGTATACAGAATACCAGTTGTAACTGCAGTTAAAACTGGTTGAGACTGGTTATCAACTGGTCCTAAAATAGACTGGTTATGACTGGTCAATAGACTAGTGTGTAACTGGTATTAACCGGTTACGTGCGGTCCAGTTACAGTTACACCATGATCCAGACATTTTGTAACTGGTTACAGTCGCAGTTACATCAAAAAAAGGCAAAAAAAACCGGACTGGACCGGACCTTAAAACACTAGTGCCTGGGGGAAAAGTGTTCATTTAGTGAGGGTGTATATAGCTCTGTGGCTGCGCACGGACCGTTGGTCATGTGTGCTGCCCAAATAACAAAGTGGCACCACTTTGTGCAATGGTTCCCATGACCACCAATGACCCACAATGCTGCTTCCCCCCCTCTTCTCTCCACCCACCCACAACACCCACTGCACCTACCTCAAAAACGATGCACTGCAACTGAAAGGACACATGGGGGGCCCAAACGATGACTAGCGTCATTTGGGCCCAGAGGTATGTTGTAGTATTGTTGATTTCCTGTTCTATACTAACTAATCTGTTTTCTTTTCTAGAACTAATCTTTTGATAACGACGTTGCCCACTGCCCCATGCTCCCACAATGTGCGCCAATGCCAACGCCAGCCAACGCCAACAACAATGATAACAGATATGTCATCATCACCACCCTGCAGGCCCAAACGACGACTAATGTCATTTGGGCCATAGAGTATTTTTTTTATGATTCATTTCTTACTACTCACTAACATGTCTATTTCTTTTTAGGTTCTTACCTGTTGATAACGATGTTGCGCAGCCCCCACATCTCCATTCCCTGTGCCCTATGCTGCCGCTGTGAGCATCTGCTCGCAGGGCCACAACTGGCCCTGTTTCTCAAAACAATGCCACGCGAATGCCACGTCACACAGCACCGCCACCCCACCTGTGAGCCACTGCTCATAGGGGGAGATGGTGGTGCTGATGATGATGGAAATCAGGACAACAAACACCAACGACAATGCCTATGCCAACAAACACCAACGCCAATGAACATCGGGGACATGAACAGCGGGGACGACAATGCAGAGACAACCATGACCATGAGGACAACAACACAGGGACAACGAACACCAGGGAACGAACGAGGACAACGATGACGCAGGGACAATGACACTGTGGGGACAATGATGACATGGGGACAACGACGACACATGGACAACAAATGGCAGGGGGGCAATGATGTGCCAGTCAACACAACGACGGCATGACCTCACTCACTATAAACATGAGACAGCGGGGCTGTTTTTTTGTTTTGTTTTTCTTCATATTTTCTATTTTTGCCCATTCAGCAACCTGTCACTGCTGCGAGCACCTGCTCGCAGGGTGTCATGTAATAAGTTTTATTTAATACAAAGTAAAAATTAGTTAAGAGTACTTTTTGTATTGTAAGACCGGTTTTGACTGATGCCAGGACCAACAGCAACTGGTCCCAACTGGTCCTTGATGGGACCGGTTGAGACCAGTTGATGAGCCGCAACCGGACTGAGATGAACCCGTCCTAGGTGGTTCGGTCCAGTTATGTAGATATGAGGGTGCAGTCCCAACTGGTTGTGGTTGCGGTTGTGGCCCATCATTGTCTAAAAACCAGACCAAACTGGACCTTCAAACACTACTCCTGCATCTTGAGGAGACTAAATGGCACATCTTTACCACTCTCTGAATTTCGAAACATGGTTGAATTATTTTCTAGAATGGCTTTCAAACAACATACTGTAGTATCTGATACAGCTGTTGCAGATCGGGTTTTTGAGATTTGTTGAAATTATTCCACAAGCACAACACTGAGGTTTATCCTTTTAAAAGTGTTGTTTCAACAATGAGTTTTTATTTTTTCTGATAAAAACAAGATCATCAGGGTTTTGGGCCGAAATGGGTAAGGTTAGATAAGGTCTTAAAATATATAAAATATCTATAATATATACAATTCTTATATATCAAATGACAATGCAATATAAAGGATGCTAAAGTCGGCAAAATTCACAAGGACACCCAGAATTGAACCTTTCCAAAGAGTGGGGCTGTCCGAACAAGCAGTGCCCAAATGTACAATGTTGTGACCACAAATGACAAGTGCGATAGATTAGAAAAATCAGCAAAATGGTGACGAAACCCCACCTACTGCCCCAGTGTTTATAAAACACGGTAGAGATGGCAGGTTGTGCCATCATCATCAGGCAGGCACTTCTGATTGATAGCTGTCTGACAGTGGCACCTTGAGAATATTTGTAAGAAAGGTAAGTGCAGGCCATAACATGTAAGAGTGATAAACAGGCATAATTACCAACAGCACAACAAAATAACATCCGTAGTCCCAACATTTATAAGGCATGGTAGTGTAGGTAGATTATGCCATCGTTAGCATGAAGGCTCCTCTGATCAAATCCTGCACAGTAGTGACAGATCGGTAAGATCTGTAAGAAATCTGTGCGCAAATCATGAGTGTCAGAATGGAGCAATACGAGGCAGCGTGATGGAAACCCACCTGCAGTCCCAACATTTGTAAGACATGTTGATGGTGGGGAACTATACCCTCTATGGCTGAAAGGTCTTGCTGAACGATGGCTGCCTGGCAGTGGTGACTTAAGAAGGTCTGTAAGATATGCGAGAGCAGGCCATAGGTTATCCGATTGGCGAGCATGCAGAATCAATAACACATTGACGGAAACCCACCTTTAGTCCAAACCTTTATAAAGCATTATGACAACGATGAATTGTGTAACCTATACCAGAAAGTCAGCCCTTATCAATTGCTACAAGGTCTGTCATAGATGTGACTGCAGACAATGGGTATCAGCAGTGTAGGTCTGCACATTTGATAAAAAAAATGGGCGAAAATTACTGATAGTCTCAACACTGGTCAACAGCTGCATAGCAGCGGTGACTTGAGCAGGTTTATAAGAAATGCAAGTCCAGGCATGCATACATCAGTGTGACGAGCCTGCAAAATTAGTGAAAGTGCAACTAAAAACCACCGTTAGTCCAAATGTTGATAAAACATTGGGAATGGGACATAATTGTGCCGCCCCCCAACCAGTTCTTCTCATTCACTTCCTGATTGCAAGAACAGCAATTCATATTGCACTGATAACACTGTGGAAATGTAGGTTGACACACCTGTCGACCTACGACTTCCGAGGTATTTCATTTGAACAATCTCTCACAGTCAAGTAGTCTTGAGATTCACTCAGATTCTTTTTTTTGTCTTTTATCATTCGCGTTTCAAATTGCTAAAACTTTCTTCCAATATTTTGGACCTTAGATATGCTGCTTGCAATAGTTCAAGATTCCTCAATATCATTCAACGCATCCATCGAGCTTTTTCAGCTTCGTTTCCCACAGCTCATCATTACATTCGTCAACATTGAACTCGCACCAAAGGATATGCACAGGCGATGGCTTATTTTCTTACTTCTCTTTCGCGTTGAGAACTTTCTTGTTACTTCATCCTTGGTATCTTTCGACGACGTGTTCCCCATCCTACGGCTAGTCATCTCCAACCCAACAGACTGGACTGTCAGAAGAGTAGGGTCGAGAGGTCGCGTTTCGACATACTCCACACTTGTTGGTGGTCCAAGCTGTGTTTCATCAATAGAGTATGACAATGCGGACCTCTCCCTGAGTAATACCTGATAGGCCATGTTCTGAGGAGTGGGAATGACGACACCGGCCTGACAATCGTTCAATCGACTATGTCATTTGTTTTCTTCGACTCGGTTCTTAGTCTCTGAATCTTTCTTTTTGGACACTGTAATACTTTAATTTTCTTCCCCAACGGTTTGACAGGTGCAAGAGTATGCACGCTGTCATGTGTTTTTCTTGCTGTTGTCTACAGATTTGTATAAAGGTGTCTCCCCACCTGTCAAATGGGACACCCTTCTTTCTCCCACTTCTTTTGCTCTCTAAAAAGACTCCTCGCAACGACTCAAGTCCCCTCAAGATAACTGCACACTACAGTGCAGTGTTTACTTAAGTTTTAAAGTTTCTATGTTTACAAGACAAAACGACTCTTTCCCTACGTTGCTTCTGTCTGGATCGACGAATCCATTCACGACCATTCCATGCTAACGAGCGTATCTGCACGTTGAGCCCCTCTGGACTCGACCTTTCTCTTTGTTGACTCCTTCGCACACTTTTCTCACGCATACTGACCCTTATCGGATACGATTGTGACATTCATCTTGCGACTGTGTATATTCATAACAACAGTTTTTCTCAGTTTCCGTTTCATACAAGGACTTTGTTTTTACTCAGAATCAAAACCTTCGACGTTTTTCATGTGTTCCTGACACGTATTCACTGTTTGAGCTTACCCAGTTTGCTGTGACAGGACAACCTGGTTCATCAAACCTTTGGGTGACCTTTTACCTTTCCACAGTGGTGACCAAGGCAGGTTTTTAGGTTTTCTGATCCTTCTCACTGCCCAAACTGCCGGTAAGTATTTCATTTGCGTATCAATCGTTGATTCGTAGTCTAGAAATCTACGAACATCAACACCGAGCACATATAGCCAACATGGCCGCCTCCCTCTTTATGTCGCTCGATTCTCTGGAATCCCTCAATTTAGCTGTTTCGAGTTCCTCAGTATCCCTCTGCACTGGCCCTTCACTCAAACGAACATCTATGATAACACAGACGGCTCCACAATCACGATCGCCTTCTCCACTCAGCTCACCAGAACAACCACCAATTTGGGATTCACAACATACACCAATAGCAACAACAAGCCAGTCACTGTCATCAGCTTTCACTCGAACAAGATCTCGCCACGACCTTACACGTTCCATGCAGTCGACTCTCCCTGCTACTTCATCGCATTCAGTACACCAACCATCCTTCACCGCAAATACATCGGCCCCCTCCATTCCACATCCTGCCAGAACAATGGCTCCAGCTGCTCAACCAGCGCAAACAGTTATCTCGCTTCCCATGCCTACACCTGGTTCACCCAACGCTCCCTACTTCAGGGGAGAGTGTGTTACCGACTTCCTTGATTCCTTAGAGGCACATGCAACAGTGGCTTATATTCCTTTCTCCGACTTGCCTGGTTTTGTACTTCGATACTGCCATCAACGCATATGACACATTATAGAGTCAGCCAACTATTGGAGCCGGGATGACTGGGCAGCCGTTTGAACCTATCTCACCAACATGTATGCGTCGAATGACTGGAAACCTCGGAATTCCCCAGATCAACTTCGAAGATGGGTAAAGCTACATGCCGACTCTAGAACCTTTGTCAGACTGCAAGACATGGACAGATACTATTGGGAGTTTACATCGCAAGCAACGCCTCTTACCATGGCCTCTCGTTTGACTGAAAATGAAGCTAACCTTTTGTTTTATCGAGGAATACCATCGTCAACAAGAAAGAAAGTTCGTCGCAAAATACCAGCAGCACACCAAACCACCACTTCAGCGCCTTCGATTTCCGCTGTCCTAGCGATTCTCCATGGCCAATTCGGTGAAGATGACCTCGATAACGACGAAGAGGATGGAGAACTTTCTTTGGATTCAGAAGAAGAATATGACGTGTCCGATACAGAAGACGAACTTGAATTCACACTCAAAACTCCCCGGAAGACGAAGAAAAGGGTCAAGTTCGACGTAAAGGAAGTACCAGGCGCGCCAGTAGTACCACCACCTATGCCGACCCCCATAGATACATTAACACAGCAAATGGAAGACTTACGACTTGGGCAGGTCACTCTTCTCAGGGAGCACTCCGCAGTTCAATCAATGAACACCAGCACAAACCAGGGGAACTTCAATATGAACCACGGACCCACAAATGCTAGCATGAGCCAAGGGAACGGAAACTTCAATATGAACAACAACAGATCCATGAACATGAGTGATCGTAAGTGCTTCATGTGTGATTTCAGACTAAAATTCCATAGACTAGGGCTACACAACTGCCTGGAATTCCCTCTTCTAATCGATGAAGGTCTTGTACAATACACTCTGAATGGGCGACTGATGCGCCCTGATGGGTCCGACCTACTGTGTGCTCCTTACACAGGTGGAGGTGTCGCCAAGATTCTATGGGAAGAACGCATCACTTCTCAGAATTTAAAAGGTAAAGCCGGGGAGAAACGAGACTCACCTCCTCATATGGCCCACTACGCGAGTCTTCAGACGTGTGGAGAAGATTTTTTTGTTAAGGATGTATTCGCAATATCCTCCTCTTCGTCTCAGCCTTCAGCTTTTCCAGTAACCCATTCGCAGACAAAGGACTCGCGATTCGATCCCACAAAAGGAAACAGACCCGATAGACGGACTGCAGAAGACTCAGGACATGCTCCACCCATAACCCCTGTTCGTAGGAGACTGCTGAATCCAACGCCTAGCCCTCCGCAACCGTCAACTTCACAAGCACCACCAACAGCACCAAATGAACCTCAACAACAAACACAGCCTCAAACTTCAACAGCTCCCCCAACGCAACCGGTTCCACGACAAGCACAGTCTCAACCCCCTCCAGCTCAACCTCGTATTCGACCACCTATCCCCAAGACCATACCAAGACCGGCTACAGCACTCCAGCCTAACCCAGCTAACACGGAAGATGCCTGAAGAACATGCAAGACTACCCTGAGCAACAAACCGATGCAACCAGTTTCGAGAGAAGACTTTGATATGCAAGACGGCATGAGGCCTCCTACGAAGACATCAGGAGGGTATCAGTTTACCTCCACAATCCAGGACATCATCAATGGTGATGTGATTCAGTCTAAAATCCTCGAGACAATGGTTACCCTCCCTTTGAAGGAAATCATAGGCATTTCAGCGGATTTACAGAAACGATTTGCTGGGCTCACAAAGACTCGGCGAGAGTACACCATGAAAGCGGCTGTTGCTGAGCTAATTGATGATTCAAGTTATGACAATACAGCGTACATTGAAGATTCAGGGGACTATGAGGGTGAAGATTCTTGCGACGAGAACATAGAGGAAATCCCTGCGTATTCGATGGTACACCTTTCATATGGAGAAGAAGAAGATTTGAACGACGTGCTCCTACGGTATTCTTCTGCAGTAAAGGTAGTAGCATCCCCATTGTTCGCGATGACCACAGGACGTTTCAGTGGCAATCTGGCAGGAGAAGACGTAACATTCATGGTGGACTCAGGCTCTGAACTAAATCTTATCTCCGAGGATCTCCACAACCGAACGGGAGTTGCAATAGACTTCGACGGTGCAAGATGGTCACTCAAAGGCATAAACGGCGGTCCAGTCCCGCTTGTAGGGTGTTGTAGAGATGTGCCAGTCACCATTGGCGGTCATTGGTTTGATCACCATTTTTTCATTAATTCGGAAACAGGAAAGCAAGACGTCATCCTCGGGCAACCCTGGTTATGTTAAACGGCACACAACGATGAGGAGCAGACACAGATGGGGGCACGGATAGATAGTTGCTACGCTACATGTTCTGACTAAATACAAGTACTGTATGGTGTTGTTTGTACATAATGAGTAGATGAAACATGTCTGGTGAGCTCGAACATAGCCATCAGTAGTTTCATCACTGTAATATTTCAACAGGTTACAGTGGTATACGGCTGCATTGTTATATTCTAGGTCAGGAGCGGTAGAGATGAAGGTATGGAAAAAGGGCGATCGTGAAGGAGGAGAAAAACCCACTATTTCTATCCGTCTCTGTGCTGCTAACGCTCCTAGAAACTCTGACCGTTTAGTTCTTCAAGGGCGACAGAATATGATCGAAGCAGAGGAACCATCAGACCAGGAAAACTAGAGGCGGGTGTGCAGTCTAGGCCTGTCAAATCACAGGACACACCCATCCCTTTCGTTGGACGATATCTACGGTGTTTGGTGGGCGAGATAGAGGAGAGCCGGCAAGATTTTCACCTTTTAAATTCAATAAACCCCCCTGAAACTTACGATGCCCTTTTGAGAACGATATCATATGCAGCCCCCATTAACGCAAAGCCTTTAGAATCGCTATGGACACAACGCGCCTTCGCCACAGAAACTTCTTACCATGCAAAGGCAGCACGTAAAAAATACAAACCAGTTGACCGAAAAGTTCGGCCTGTACCCTCATACATGCCGGATCCGGCAGGTCAAGTTTTCAAACGAGTTGAGATCCCAGAACTTCCTCCACTCCCATTTGACGTGGTTTCTCTTGCAGATTTCAGACCGACTGACCGACTTACACTAGAACGATTGGAAACTATGCTCAAAACCATTCCAGAAAACTTTCTTTTGCCTCGCGAAATAGACTTACTTGTATACATCCTTAGAAAACGGGAAGCGGCAATAGCGTTCACAGATGCGGAGCGAGGTACTTTCTCTCGTGTGCATTTCCCTGACTATGAAATTCCAGTTATAGAACACACACCCTGGGTCCAACCGCCCATACGCATTCCGAAAGCTATCGAAGCCACGGTCCGGAAGATGCTCGAGGACCAGCGCGCAGCAGGGAAATATGAATACTCAACAGCATCTTACCGCTCAAGAATTTTTACAGTTGCCAAGAAGGCTCAGACTGCGATCCGCATAATACACGACGTACAAGAATTAAACAAGATTACGATCAGGGACTCGGCTTTACCTCCACGTGTGGACGACTTTGCCGAGAGCCATGTAGGTCACACCATTTATGGGTTGGCCGACCTCTTTTCAGGTTACGATGGTCGGACGCTGGCGGTCGCATCACGGCCCTTGACAACGTTCAATTCTCTTATCGGACCCAGCAGGCTCACTGTTCTCCCACAAGGCGCAACCAATTCTGTTCCGGAATTTCAGCGATGCGCCATTCACACGTTAGACGAAGACACACCGAGGAATAGCGACGCATTTATAGACGACATAACTGTAAAGGGGCCACGGTCAACTTATAATGACGAAGAAATCGCACCGGGAATTCGAAAGTTCGTCTACGAGTACCTTACTACACTTGACAGGATCCTTGTCAGATTCATCGCGGCGGGTATCACAGCTTCTGGATGGAAGTTTATTTTAGCAACCCCAAAGCTCGGTATAGTAGGCACGACAGTCTCGAGGGAAGGCTGGCACCTGGGCCATGGCCTCGTGAACAAGATTCTTAATTGGCCGGTTCCCACCTGTGTAACGGACGTCCGAGGATTTCTTGGAACCGCGGGAGTGGGACGAAAATGGATCAAAGGTTTCTCTATTATTGCTAAACCATTGACTTTACTTACACGAGGGAGCGACCGGGAGTTTCTATTTGACAAAGAAGCCCAAGAAGCCCAGAAGAAATTGAAAGAGCTCGTGTCGACGGCTCCTGTCTTGGTGCGCCTTGACTATGAAGCAGCCAAACTGATTGTTCGCCCACCTAGAGAATCGGACGATGGCTTAGTTATTGTGGCAGTGGACTCAAGTGTACATGGAGCTGGTTGGGTTGTTTACCAGCAAAACGGAGAGGAAAAACATCCGATACTTTTCGGCTCCTGCACGTTTAATGAGACAGAATCAAGATACTCGCAACCGAAATGCGAACTGTATGGAGTGTTTCGAGCTTTGAAGGATCTCAGGCATCGCATATGGGGTATACATTTCCGCTTAGATGTTGATGCAAAATTTCTCGCAGAAATGATTAAGTCACCCGACCTACCGAACGCACCGATGACAAGATGGGTAATGTACCTGACACTTTTCGAATTTGAAGTCAATCACGTACCTGCTGAGAAGCACCAAGCCCCAGATGGTCTCTCCCGCAGGAAGGCCTCCCCACTCGACTCGGACGAATCAGATGCGGAAGAGTACTTGGACAAGTTTATCGGAAGCGCTCAAGTGGGTATAACTGAAGACTCCCCACTACTACCACTATCTTCAAGGCTTTACATCCCAACCGCTCACGTAACCTCATCGACACTATTCCCCTCACTCATGTCTACTCTTCGATCGATGCCGGACACCCCATTCGGTACATTTGACACACAAAGCTCAATGTCTACCATAAGCGGAATTAGACTAGATGAAGATGACGACGAACATGACGAACTGGTGGCCCGAATTCGAGGGTACAACGGTTTTGCGTTTGACCCTGCCATTTGGAATCCTGATAAACGCGTGGGCTCACTGATTGATCATACCTTGCTGAAGTCAACAGATTCGACGACTTACACTGGGCACAAATTTGAAGACTGCAATGTCCCACGGACTGTATGGTTGGAAGTCGCGCTAGGAGAAGAACTGTTCGAAGTCGAAGTCACATCGTATGGTTACGAATACATGACAGGTTTGCGAGAAGGTGAGTTGCCCCCAGTGCCTCACGATCCACATATGCATCCAGGGAAATCATATGCACGTGAGCATCCAACCTCGAGGTGTAGGTACGAGGATGTCGATGCATGTGCAGGAATTAGAACAATTTCTCATATTCACGGGCGCCAAGAGGGCGAGCCCGAGAAAATTTGGGAACAGCTATTACTCTATCTAAAGGATGGGAAGCTGCCTGCTGACTGTGATGATGCGAACGCGCGTCGAAAGTTTTTAAAACGGGCCATTAACTTCATCATTCATGATGGACGACTTTGGAAGATCGAAAGGAAAGGACGGGCGCCACGGCTTGTAATTACTGACCTTGAACGACGAAAGTCCTTGATAGCACAGGTACATAACGAAGTAGGACACCGTGGACGCGATGGCACATACAAACTTCTCTCTGAGCGGTACTACTGGCCTGACCTTTACGACTCTGTCGCCTACTTCGTGCGGTCTTGTTACAATTGTCAATTGCGTTCAAAGTTCCGGCCGAGGATTCCGTTCTCAGCGACCTGGAATACTGCCATCCTTCGACGGTTCGACTTAGATACGGTACACATGGAAGAAGGACACGGTGGTAAACACTATCTCCTACAAGCGATTGAGACTGCTATCAACTGGCCGGAAGCGCGAGCCTCCCGGAAGAATGACTCAGAAGCATGGGCAAAGTTCATATACGAAGAATTGATCTGCCGATTTGGTTGTATCCCTTACTGCGTTACCGATGGGGGATCAGAGTTTTTAGGAGCAGCCGAGATACTTTTCAAACAATACGGTATCGTCATTATTGTTTCGTCTCCTTATCATCCACAAGGAAACGCTACTGTCGAACGTTCCCATCAGACCTTAGGTAACTCAATCAGACGTGCATGTGGCAAGGAGTCCAGCAAGTGGCCTCTTTATGTGTATGCAGCGCTCCTGGCAATGCGGTGCACTATCTGCCGGATGACCGGCTATACGCCCTACTTCCTTCTGTACGGGCGTCATCCTATCCTGGCTTTCGACATAGCCGATCGTACGTGGGAAGCCCTCGACTGGCACACCGTCCACAGTACAGAAGACCTTATCGCCATCCGCACGCAACAGATCCTTAGACGAGACAAGAGGCTGGAACAAGCTCATGAAAACCAACGCAAGAACAGACAACGTGCCGTGGACGACTTCAACAGACGATACGAGAAGATTTTAGTCAGAAACGACTTCGAAGTGGGTACATGGGTGTGGGTACATGAGACGTGGTTAGATACGCAGAAAGGTAACAAGGGCGCGTTGCGGTGGTCTGGCCCTTTCATCATCCACGAAAAGGTAGTACATGATGGGAAGCTTAAAGGGTACAAGCTACGAGAGCTGGATGGGAATGTACGCAGGAGTACGGTGGCTCTCGACCGTGTCAAGATCTTTTATTATAGGAATGAACATCAAACAATCAAGACATACACTACGGAAAAATACCTTCAGGCCATACGTGACTGCCCGGACACGGAACCTCTTCTACACTGCGAAGCGTATCGACGAGGAGTGTCGTTTGCCCATTCTTTGCCTGTTACCGCTGCACCTACCATTCGCAGGAAGTTTGGCTCAGATATCCCGATTCTAGACATCGGGCACGCGGTCTGTTGCCTCAGTATAGCTGAGCAACGACGGATGGACGACTGGGAGCTCCGCAACCTGAGCTGGGAAGACCCGGTTAACTATGGTCTCACCTACGAGCCTTTTCTCATCACAAACGAAACCAAGCGACGCGGGTTCAGGTACTCTCACCCAATGATAGGCGATCTCGAAGGCGAGTCTCAGAATGGAACAGCGGAGGTATACATCGAGCGCCGACCGCGGTGGGGACCTATCTGGGTCCAAGTTCATGAACGAGTAACTCATAACATTCGGGACCTTGCTAAGTGGACCGAAGAGACTTCCGAGTTACGTCCAAACTATCGCTAATTACATAGTGAACAGGTCAATCGTTGATGTGCCCAGAATGATGAGGGCATCATTCGAAGTCCTGTGCACTGTGGAAGTGTAGGTTGACACACCTGTCGACCTACGACTTCCGGGGTATTTCATTCGAACAATCTCTCACAGTCAAGTAGTCTCGAGATTCACTCAGATTCTTTTTTTTGTCTTTTATCATTCGCGTTTCAAATTGCTAAAACTTTCTTCCAATATCTTGGACCTTAGATATGCTGCTTGCAATAGTTCAAGATTCCTCAATATCATTCGACGCATCCATCGAGCTTTTTCAGCTTCGTTTCCCACAGCTCATCATTACATTCGTCAACATTGAACTCGCACCGAAGGAATATGCACAGGCGATGGCTTATTTTCTTACTTCTCTTTCACGTTGAGAACTTTCTTGTTACTTCATCCTTGGTATCTTTCGACGACGTGTTCCCCATCCTACGGCTAGTCATCCCCAACCCAACAGACTGGACTGTCGGAAGAGTAGGGTCGAGAGGTTGCGTTTCGACATACTCCGCGCTTGTTGGTGGTCCGAGCTGCGTTTCGTCAATAGAGTATGACAACGCGGACCTCTCCCCGAGTAATACCTGATAGGCCATGTTCCGAGGAGTGGGAATGACGACACCGGCCCGACAATCGTTCAATCGACTACGTCATTCGTTTTCTTCGACTCGGTCCTTAGTCTCCGAATCTTTCTTTTTGGACACTGTAATACTTTAATTTTCTTCCCCAACGGTTTGACAGGCGCAAGAGTACGCGCGCTGTCATGTGTTTTTCTTGCTGTTGTCTACAGATTTGTATAAAGGTGTCTCCCCACCTGTCGAATGGGACACACTTCTTCTTTCCCCACTTCTTTCGCTCTCTAAAAAGACTCCTCGCAACGACTCAAGTCCCCTCAAGATAACTGCACACCACGGTGTAGTGTTTACTTAAGTTTTAAAGTTTCTACGTTTACTAGACAAAACGACTCTTTCCCTACGTTGCTTCTGTCTGGATCGACGAATCCATTCACGACCATTCCACGCTAACGAGCGTATCCGCACGTTGAGCCCCTCTGGACTCGACCTTTCTCTTCGTTGACTCCTTCACGCACTTTTCTCACGCGTACTGACCCTTATCGGATACGATTGTGACGTTCATCTCGCGACCGCGTCTATTCATAACGACGGTTTTTCTCAGTTTCCATTTCGTACGAGGACTTTGTTTTTACTCAGAATCAAAACCTTCGACGTTTTTCACGTGTTCCTGACACGTATTCACTGTTTGAGCTTACCCAGTTTGCTGTGACAGGACAACCTGGTTCATCGAACCTTCGGGTGACCTTTTACCTTTCCACAACGCTGCAACATTACCCACTGGCCCCAGCTTGCAACAACGTGATCTCTCTAGTCTGAAGACAGGCCGTCGACAGCCGTTTGGGATGCTTCGACGACGTACTCGACGACGACGAGCCCTGCCACATCTCTTGTCACCACCTCGAAAATCTTTCCACCCGGCCCTGCCATGTCATGTTCCATCTCAACCCTTCATCACTCGACGTCACCCCTCTGGCATTGGACCAGGCAAGCCTATCGTCATTGTGCCCTTCGGAACGGCTCCTGCTCCTGCTCCTATCCCGAAGCTGGACTGGGATCAAGACCCCCGTCTTGCTGACTTGAGTCGAGCCCTTCGGGCATTGGGATGGGCACCCCCCTGTTGAGTTTCATCTTATTTTATTTTTTATCTCTACCATAGAATTTTCTGGCTACGAAATTTTTAGATTTTTATTTTTATTTTTTATTGTTCACATATTTTTTTTCTGGTTGTTTTCTACTGGCGATGAGGACATCGCCATGTGGGACATGGGTGGATGGAGTGGTGTGAGGCACCACTCCAGGTGATCACGTGACCTTGTTGGTAGAACAGTAGCTAGTCACATGTATGCAGTCAGAAAACAGCTATCCCACCACGTCGCCTTGCCTTTAGCTTGCAGGCACCTGGGCCTACTCCACAGGCCAAGCTGGCCAAGCAGTCGATTGTTGTCTATGCATGGCGCGAGGTGTGTTTGATTCCGATGTCTGCTTAATTCCTGCATAGCCCTCACTTGCCACCATTTCTAGGACAAGGAGCCACCGTCTGTCCATGAGTTGCAGGAGGGGTTCACCTGGCCATACCTCGCTCTCACAGCTGACCTCTTAGTGGACCTTACACTTGGTGCTCCTTGTCTAGTCCAGTTGTACCGACAGGAGCTAGGAACGTGGTTGAACATCAAGTCAGGCCATCAGATCGTAGTGAAGGAAGGTGACCGGGTATTTTTGAAGGCTCACAATGTGAAGAAATGTAAGGACTTTGATGAGCACCTCAAGGCCGGCCTTGTATCAATGGTTGTGCACTTGTGTCACAACCTTGTAGGTGAGCGTGCATACAGGCGCAAGGAACTCATTTGCAGGAAGGGTAAGAGTCTTGAGGCGCAGCAGCAAGTTCTGGAGCTGACGGATGAGTCGGAGTCTGAGCTAGGAAGGACCCAGCCATCCAGGTTTAGGTCCTCAACATGCGCTCCTTCTCATCAATGCAACCCCCAGTGAAATACCACCCCTCGCCCTCTCTCATCATCATGGTCTCCCCCAGCAACCATTCAGGCCTGCAAGCGCAAACCATCAAGTGAGCCTGCTGAGCGCTGCAAGGATACCCACCAACAACATGCTTTGCCTCGATCCCCCTCCCTTGGGTCACAATATACCGCTTCACCATCACCTCAGCCATCTGTCAAGCATGAACCTGAAGTCCCTCAAAATGCTGGATCGCCTGGAACACTGCAAGACCCAATCGTTCTTGATATTGATAGTGAGGAGGAGGACTGGGATGATGACGAAGATACCTAGAGCTGGCCAACAGACTTTTACGTGGTCGACATTGTCCAGTACTTCCAGGACCACAAGACAAGGCAACGATCTATTCCTGCTGCTCAATTCTTCCAGCAACATTTTGGACTTCCGTTCCGCAGCTCTATGTCCTCTGACCACCAGGCGCGCTGGAAGTCAGCCCCTCAATCTGCGAAGGATGCTATCTTGGCTGCTCGATGAACCCCTGCTGGTCTCTGGTCTGCTTTCATGCGTGAGAACCCTGCAAAGGATGCAGCTTTGCGGAAGCTCAAGCGGGCTATCAGTATCTCTGACTAGTTTCTCATCATACTACTTTGGTTTTCTTTTGTCATGCATCTTTCGTTTTGTCTACTATCATTCCTGTCTGCGATTACCATTACTAGTCTTGTATCTTCATTGTTTTGTAATTTTATTGAGTTTTTTCATTCCCATCGAAGATCATGTGGCATAATTCATTGACCTGTTCCGTGGCTCCTTCCCCTCCTTCTCTAGCTTGACCTTGGTCATCCTGTTCCTATGTATGATCATCTCGTCTAGAAAGAAATGGAACTTATCTACTGTCATCTCATGGCATATAGAGTGATACCCTCCCAACCAGACATTGGTCTGTTCAGCAATTGATGAGTTAAAGTACCATCCTTTGCCCCCTTCCCCCAAAAGCTCAGGAAAGCTTACTGGGTTGCAGTTCTCTTGGCAGTAGGTATCTTTCTCCGAATGCTTGCAGTTGAAGTGGAAAACATCAACAGAGAGTCTGACATTCTTGAAGGCATCATCCTGTTTTGTGATCGGAGCCAGGTGGCAGTTGTTGTCAAAGAATATGTGGTCAGGCATTGACCCAGGCATGCAAAATGTCCTCTTCACCATCTCCTGGAAGCATATGAGCATTGATGACCGAGCCTTAGAGAACCGTTTCAAACACTCACAATAACACTACTGACCACTTCGGCACCATAGAATGTCTCCCATGCAATAATCATCCCACAAGGGGCAATGGAGTAGGCCCAGGTGCCTACTAGCTATGGCGAGGCAACGCGATGGTATAGCAATCCCTCTGAGCTGTGTACATGTGACTGCCTACTGACTACATGATCACGTGACTATCCTGGGGTGGTGCCTACCACCACTCCATCTACCCATGCCCAAAAAACGCAACGTCCTCGTTGCGATGGAACTCTAGATAAAAAATGACGAAAGATGATGTCTAAAATGTGATGGTATGTGCAGTGAAGGGATGTCCAATGATAATATATGCAGTGGAGATAAGTATGAGGTTAAAAATAAAAACTTAACATGGTGGTGTCCACCCCAAAGCTCGAAGTGCACAGCTTACGTCCACAAGACAGGGGTCTCCATCCCAGTCTAGCTTCGGAACGGGAGCAGTTCCAAAGGGCACAGTGATGATGGGCTTGCCTGGTCCAATGCCGGAGGGATGACGTCGAGGAATGAAGGACTGAGATGAAACGAGAGAGGGAATAACTGAGTGAAAGATTTTCCGAGATGAAAAAATTCATGGGGGGGCTCGTCGTCGTCTTGTACGTCGTCGCAGGTTCCCAAATGGCCGTGGACAGTCAGTTTTCAGGCAAGAGAGGTCTCGGAAATGTGGGGTAGGTCCAGTGGGCAGTGATGCTGCATCGTCGGCCCAGTCAAAACGGGGGGAAGATGGCGAAACGGCTCGTTTGCGGTCAAGCAGGGTCAAGCTGGGGTGTGTGGGTGGAGATGAGGGCGTAGACAGTGGACGGGGGGCCTCAACAGGCCTCGGCGGCATCGTTGGTGACTTGGCAGGGGTGTAGGACACAGATGGCGGCGAGGCGGCTCGTTTTGGGGGGGTTTGGGGCAAGTTGAGGGGACGGGGCAGGGCCTGAGGGTGTTTTGAGGGTTCAGGAAGGGTGTGTCGTCATTTCAGAGGTGCGGCCATTGGTCCAGAATGGGGCTGAGCAGGGGAGAACGCGGCCGTTGTCGACGCGCATGTTGATGACATGGCCGAGCGCGTGGACGCGTGAAGCGTCACCATGGGCTCGGGGGGCAAAACGGGGGCGAGTGGGGCAGGCTGGGGGTAACAGGGTGGTGTGGGTGGGCTTCTAGGTCGTTGTTGAGGATGAGGGGGCTGGCAGACTCGTTCCGTCGAGTGTATGACGCGTTCAGGGGAACGCGTCCGTACGGCCTCGCATGATGGTGTTTCCTTGGTTGTACGCCGTCGTTGTGGGCTGCCAGGTACGTGGGTAGCCGTCTCCAGGGTGGCAGTAGCCATCTGGGCGCTGGACGCGGCTCTAGAAGCCGTTTTTGGGGCCATTGCAGTGGGAGGCATTGGCGTTGGCGGCCGTGACGTGGCAACGGCAGGGTGCGAGAGGAGGG